>JAQZBX010095905.1:0-11858 GCA_029593785.1 Cabassous unicinctus
AGGATTGGTGGCAGTTCTTTCCAAATGATTGGCAGAATTCACCTGTGAAGCCATCTGGTCTGGGAATTTTCTGAGATGGAAGGTTTTTGACGGCAAACTCAATCTCATTACTTGGGATTCTTGTGTTGAGTTAATCAATTTCTTCTTTCTTCACTGTAGTTCTGGTGTGTTTCCAGAAATTTGTCCATTTCATTGAAGTTATCCATCTCCTTGCAATACAATTTTTAATGTATCCTCTTATGATACTCTATTTCTTTGGGATCAGTGGTGATATCCTTGTCTCTTAATTTTTATATTTATTTTTTTGCATCTTCTCTCTTTTCTTAGTCTAGCTAAGGGTTTGCCTTTTTTATTAATCTTCTCAAAGAACCGGCTTTTGGTTATGTTAATTTTTTCTAGTATTTTTTAATTTTCAAATTCATGTAGTTCTGTTTAATCTTTGTTATTCCCTTCTTTCTTCTTGCTTAGGGATTAGTTTTTTTTTTTACTTCCTCCAGGTGTACAGTTAGGTCTTTGATTTTAGTTCTTCCTTCTTTTAAATATATAAACATTTATTGCTATAAATTTCCTCCTCAGCACTGCTTTTATTGCATCCTATAGGTTTTGATATTATTGTCTTCTCATTTTCATTCATTCTAAGGTTGTTACTGATTTCCTCTGCAATTTCCTCCTTGACCAATTGATTGTCTAAGGGTATCTTGTTTAACTTTCATATCTTTGTGCCTATTCTGGTTCTCTGCCCCTTAATAATTTCCAGCTTCATTTTGTTCTGACTAGGAAAATGACTTTGTATAACTTCAATCTTTCTGAATTCATTGAGTGCTGTTTTGTGATCTAGCATATGGTCTATTCTGGAGAATGATCCATGTGCACTTGGGAGGAATGTATATCCTGCTGTATTTATGTGTAATATTCTGTAAATGTTTATTTATTTGGTCTAGATTCTCTAATGTATTTTTCCAAGTCTCTATTACTTTATTAAATCTTAAGATGTTCGGTATAATGCTGATGATTATTTATAAACTCCCCCACTATAATTGTAGAGGCATCTATTTCTCCACTTAAAATTTTTTGTTTGTTTGTTTGTTTTGACAAACTGTATAATGGCCCGTATCTGTCAGTGCATTATTCTGCAGAAAAAACCCAATGAATCAAAAATGTCCCATGTTATACCTATTTTTCCCATTCCCTCCCCTCAGAACTTCTCATGACCAATGCCTTTATATCGGTATTACACGTTTGTCCATTACTAGAAAAATAATAAGTCTATGTGAGTTAGTCCATGGTTGCAGTCTCCCCTTAACTTCATTCATTCCTCAATCTTGAGGATTTTGGGATGGTGTTGCCTACTCTGCTTCTGAATGAGAGGGGGCTTAGATCCCATTGGGGCATATGATGGAACTGTCTTGCTGGTAGTTGTAGATATTCTTTGTATTTAGGGATGTGAGTTATGTAACAGAGGTTTTTATACCATGTGTGAACTGTGCAGAGCTACACCTCTTACTTGATTTGGGAAGGCAGATTTTAAGGAGGCTGAGGAAAAAAAGATGAAATGTGTCATGAAGTGGTGGCATGGGAGGGGAGCAGTGAGGCTGGGCACTTGGGTGCTAAGGAAAATGCCAGGACCCTGCCCACGTAGAGGCCCTTGGACATGCCCAGGATGTGTCACCCAAGAGGGCAATGCCAGACCATGGGCTTCTGGCCTCCCCCAGCCTCTCATTTTCCAGGCTGTATTTGTGACGTCTTATTGCCTGATGAGAATGTAGGTTAGTCTCCTAGAAGATGGCAGAAGTTCCTCTGTCAGGGTACTTGCAGGTTGCCTTAGGAAGTGAGTGGGGGCTCATTCTGTGGGGGTGGGGAAGAGGGTGCTGGCAGAGGAGCCCTCCTGGTTTTGTCATGTGGCATGCCGCAGCTTCATTCAGGGACCCTGCCACCCTCAGAGGGGTCCCTGTGTCTCAGGTAGGAATGTCTTCTTGCTCTCCTGACTGGTTCCTGATGTGAAAGGACCGAAGACATGATCGCGGCCAAGGGTGTAGAGACAGTTGTCTAGTGTGGGCTGTGGTGTTAGGAGGGGATGAGCGAGCGCCCAGGGGAGGGCCTCCAGCAAGTCATAGGTGGGAGTTTAGGGAGAGGTTTGAGGCTGTAGGACCTAGGTGTGGCCTCCGGGATCAACAGATGCAGCAGAGACTGCAGTGTGGGCGTCCAGGAGTCACCCAGTGGAGACTGCAGTGAGGGTGCCCAGGGATCACCCAGTGGAGACTGAGGTGAGTGTGCCTGGGGGTTGCCAGGTGCAGTGGACACTGAGGTAAGTGTGCCTGGGAATCACTGGGTGCAGTGGTAAGGGCAGAATAAGGACTGGGGTGAGAAGGAGAGTGCTGGAGAGGGCACAACTGGCTGGCACTCAAGGCCCCTCCAGGCTGGCTTCTGCAGCTTGGGCTCAGACCCATGGCCACTGGCCTGCCTTGCTGATCACGTCCTTTGGTTTGAGCCTCCAAATGGAATTCAGCTGAAATGAGGTGGTACCTTTGAGCATGCTTGACAAGAGAGAGCCGTGTTTTGTTTGAGCAGCAGACTGGCTCCTCATGCTGCTGAAAAGGACACAAAAGTGCCAGTCGCCAAGAGCATCCTCTGCCTAGGAATCATGGTACCCAGATGTGAACTTTGCATGCTGGTTCCTGTTTCTGCAAAAGGAGGTGGTGACACCTGCCTTGGGAGGCCATGAAACAAGCCAGTGGCCTGGCCTGGGGCCTCGCTGTGTGGGAACTCAGGGCCTGTTGGTTAGACTGTGGTCCAGATTGGCTAGAGCAGAAGAGTGTCACTGATAGTCCCACTTTCCTGTGTATGACACACGCCTTTGCATTCCTTTGACAAACCATCCCATCTCCCATGCTTGCCACGGGTCATCCCCAGGTTACAGGTGGAAGAAGGCTACGTCCCCTACAGGGCATATCCCTGGCCAGGGCCACCTTGCTGATTTTCGCACTGTGGACTTGGACCCAGGCTTCTTGATTTCAGACCTTCATGTTTCCCCAATGCCTCTGGGCCTCCCTGGAGACACAGAATGGCTGCACTGGGGGTGGGCTGCCAGGAGGAAGGATGCAGCCTCATACTGGCCCCTGGCTCATGGAAGTGAACTTCCTGACTGTGAGGGACAGAAATCTCATCTGTATGGCTGGGACAGGTGTTTGCCAGGCACATCAGCCATGGGCTTCAGCCTTTGAGGACAGGGAGGGACCTCCAACCTCTCCCTGTGTCACTGAGCAGATTCTTACCCCAGAGCACAATGCCACTTTCCAGCCTTAGGGTTCTGTGAGCCTTTGGAGGTGGACTGGTGGGCTTAACCCCTTGCCATTCACCAAGGGCCATCACTTACTGGCTTTCGACCTCAGACCACTTGGCCTCAGCTTTCCCTCTGTAGATAGGGACTGTGTCTTTCAGACCTCATAGGATGGCTGTGACGATTTGCCCTTACCCAGGTCCTGCCCCTCCACTTACATGGGGCTTCTGAGAAAATGTGCCAATGAACAGCAACTGCCCTGGAGTCTCCCAACTCAGTGGGGACACAGTGAAGCACCCAGGTTGATGAGTTTCTTTGTAATAAAATCCCACTGCAGCCCAGCAAATTGGGGCTCCTTGGGGCTCCTCATAAGACCTTCCCCAAAAGGTGGGAGGAGGAGACTGCCTTTCTTCTGTCTACACAGTTGTGATGTTCCCAGTATATGGCAAAATGGACAGAGTGTGAGCGGGCAGCCCTGAATGTCACCAGCTGGAAGAGGGGCATCTTGCTGGGTGGTTTGGGGCCTCACTCTATTTTGTCCTGGGCCCCACCTGCTCTCTCTGGTCTCCACAATTCTTACTTCATTTCTTGGTTTTGTTTGGACAACTTCAGGTTCCTTGTTGCTCTTTTAGATAGGCTGGGGGCCAGCTTCCTTCCTTGGGCCTTGTCTCTGTCTGAGCCTGCAGCCATCTGTGGGTGCTCTGTGGTGTGAGCAAGGGGTCGGGAATGGGGAGGAGGAAGAAGGGAGAGTCAAGGCTGCTCAGGGCTACTTCTCCTAAGCTGGAGCAGTATCTCCTCTTCTGGACTTGACTGACTGATCATGAAACTGCTTTTCCACATCCTCTGAAAAAGAAGTAAAGGGCCTGTTTAACTGGAGAACACCCTTCAGGTCACATGCAGATAACTACCTCAGCTGTCAGCAGAGCAGCCCATGGACATGGGAGGTGCTCAGCCATTGGTTCTGCTCTTCCAGGAGGATAAGTGAGGATGCCAGATGTCTCTGCAGTGCCAGGCCTGGCTGCCCAAGAATTTGAGTTTATTTCTCACATACCTGTTGTGTCTGGAGTGTGTTCTGGTTGCTGGGGTGGTCTTTAGCCACATCCTGGGAGAAGTGGTGAAATAGATTGTTTGCAGGAGAGGAGATTGGGAGTGGGGAGGCAGCAGCATGTTCTGGAAGGCTATTTTGACTGAGGGTCAGACCCATCCCACACAGCCCCAGGGAATCTTGGGGGGTTCCTCCAGGTCTTCTCCAAGCACAGGGCGAAGTGAACCTGCCATGAAAGACAACAGAGGTGGACATGTTGTCACCTGGGGAAAGGAGCTTGGAACCATGGGCCTGCTTCTGTGAAGGTTGTGGTTGTGGGAGTGTGTCTCCTTCTGTCACCTTGCTCTATTGCAGAAGGGGAAGAAAGAAACCTAAATTGCCTGGAATAGTGAGGCTGACTACCTTCTCCTCAAGTGCCCTTTAGGTCTGGATTGCTGCTGGCTGCTAAGCTGTAGACATTCAGGAGCCGGGACTCTAGGTCTGGTAGTCTGTGCAGTGAGACATGGGCAGGGCTCACATACCACACGGTGGAACAACCGTGGCCGGCAGGCCAGTGATCACCCCATGAGAATGGCTCAGGATGCCTTGGGGGCGGCAGGAAAGCCCTTTGTGACCCCAGCCAGCTGCCGCAGGCCTCACAGTCACCTCTTGCTCAGGTTTGCTGTCCACACAGGGCTTTTATTACTTGCTGTGGCGAGGGAGAGTCTGGGCAGCGAGGCTCTGCCTCTTGCACTGGCGCTCTGAGAAGAGAGATGTTTTCCTCCTCGGGGCCTGCAGCCTCTGGGGAGGGGGTTCAGAGCTGCTGGGCCAGACCATTCACAAGGTACACCAGTAAAGCAGTGGAGCTGGCAGCTGCCCTCTTGGAACTCTGCATTTGTGTAAAGCAGGTAGGGAATGAGATCAGGAAATGCAGGTCATACCTATTGTGGAAGACCCAGCTGTTTATGCTTCATCCTGAAAGCCACAGGGCACTTCCACCACTTATGAGTGCAGGCATGCAATTGGGTAGGAAACGTGCCAGGAAAAATGGCCATAGATAAAAGAGCAAATAGAGCCCTGACTTCACCTGTTGGGGGATAAAAGACAGGGAAGGTGCCTGAGACAGTCACTCTGTAGGAAGGTAGGGGGCTGGCTGAATGCCAGGGGCTGTTCACCCAATACCTGTTGGAGACCCTTCCCTGCTGTGGTCAGAAGGTGGGTGATAGCCTGCCCCTGCCCTCAGGGGCTTACACAGGGTACCCCTAGAGAGAAGGAAGGCTGGGGAGGCAGACCAGGATCGCATCTAGGGAGGATGCTGAGCGAGGACTGGATAGAGACATGGGAAGGGCAGACCAGGCCCTAAGGTGGGGTTTAGGTTTGATGAGCTGGAGGGATGGAGGGACAGAGGTGAGGTGAGCAGGGCCCAGGTGCAATGGTCTGGGAGAAGCTGGCATTGGCACAACAGCCTGGCACATGGCTGGACATTGCACTTGGCCTTGTTTGCTGGACCAGACGACACAGTGGGTCCTCAAAGGGGCATTTCTGTGACCTGTCTGCTGGCACTGGCTCCGAGGAAAGGGGGGTAGACACAGAGTTTGGTTTGACCTCATGTGCCCCTCCCCAAATGCTGAGCTTCAGTAAAACAGCATATGTACTAGTTGAAAGGAAAAGATAGCCAAGGAACAGCAACCATGAGAAGTTGGCTCTGCTCCTAGGGTTAGGCAGTAGCAGGTGGTTGGGGATTACAGGGACCGATCTCGCCTCAGAAGGAGCTTCCTGCAGTTAGACTACAGATCTCTGCAGGTGGCTGGTAAAATACATTTTCTGTGTTCTAAGGATTTCCCAGCTGGGGCTTTGGATGCCTTTCCAGAAAGACCCAAAACCATTAAGCTACTTTCCTAAAACATATGAATGCATTACTTTAACAGCTGCTACTTCCTGGTTTAAGCCTTCCTTGTTTCATGCATTGCTCAGATGTTTCCAGATCCTGACTCTGGGCAGGATTTAGGGGCAAAGACATGTAGGCCTCCCACCACTGTGACAAAACTAGCTTTGGGGCTGGGGTGGGCTGGTGGTCATGGGCAGGAAGGGGGTCTTGGGGGTTTGGCACTTGAGGAGATGACATGGGTGTGCAAGCGGCATCTGGCTGGTGCCTTCCAGAACACCTGATTTGGGGGCCGGGGTGTGGTGTTGAGTCAAGTGGGCGGCAGAGAGCCTGGTGCTCTGTGTCCAGGGGCGGCTGCTGGAGAGTCGGGACACACCCTGGCTGAGTCTCTGCCTGGCCCTGCTGCCCTGAAGCCCTCCGTATGGTTCCTCACATGCTGCCTGTGGCATCAGGGCCCCAGGGCCCATCTCCTTTGCACTGGTCCCTGTCCATTTTGTTGGTGGCCCCTTATGATGGGTGCTCTGTGATGTTTGAGTGGAAGGAGGAAGGGGAAGCCACCACACCCAGCCCTTGTCATGGCACCAGCAGTGCACTTCGTGTGTGTGTCTTGCCAGAATTGAAAAGGCAGGCTGGCCTGGTTTGTGACCCAGCTGGGCATGTGGGGTGTCCAGTCCTTCAAGAAGCCCTCCTGGGCTCGGAAACTGGCAGGCGGGGCTCCAGGACAAGTGCCTCAGCAGAGGCAGACAGTGGTTTGTATGATAGGGAGGTCTGCAGGTTGAGTACCTTTCACAAAATGTATGGCACAGGAGCCATTCCATTTGTTGGGCCAGTCTGCAGGATGCAGATTTGCTCAAATGGTCTTGGCTCATGCTGGAACTTTCCAGCAACTCCGCTAAATGGCTAAGTCAGCACGCACTTAAGAAGCAGGAGCAGGTGTGTGGAGACGCTCCTGTCTTTGCTCTAGGAAGTGTCCCTGGTGCCTGGAGAAGGATGCAGCCCTGCAGTGCCCTCAGAGCCACATACCCCTGGTGGTTCAGCTTTGCCCCCAGGCCATGGCGGGGTGAGCAGACCTGAGTCTGCTGCGATTCTGGGCCCTGAGTCTCAGCTTTCCCATACATGATGTGAGGGCCCTGTGGGGTGTGGGCAGCAAAAGCTACCTCATAGGGGTCTGCGTGAACCAGGCAGGTGTGGGCCCATCGCCCCCAGGGGGCCCAGTGGCCAAGGCCATGGCTCCTCCTTCTCTAGTCCAGAAATTCCAGTCCATGTGGCATGGCCTATCATGCAGCCATCCAGTGACTTTTGTGGGTGTACCCTGGGGCCTGGTTGACTTGGGGTGAGTCGGAGGCCTCAGGTGGATTTCTGCACAGGCCCAGCCCAAGGCCACTTGGCCCCAGCACCTTTCTTCAGACCTTCTCATTTAAAGGCAGTTTCCTATGAATTTTGCATCCACCTGTGGCTGCCTCAGAGTTTGTTTTAACTTTAAGGTCTCTGACCCCCAGGTAGAGCTGCCCTGGGCAGAGCTGCATGGGTGGGACCATTACTGGCCCCAGGATGTGGAGCCTGTCCTGCCAGCAGAGCCTGTCACCCACAGGGGGCTGCCTCTGGGCTCAGCTCCCCTTCTATGGGGCTGGGGATGTGGAAGCCCCTCATGGGGTGGTGGGAAACATCTCTGGGGGGTGGGGGGGGAGAAGACCCATTCCCCTGTCTGCAGAGTGTCCTTGTCTGGCCCCAGTTTACCCTTTTCAGGGGCCCCTGCTCTTTTTGGCTGTCATTGATCACCACTTAATTTTCTGATGCAGGGCAGGGTGGGAGCCTCCCTGCACACCCTTGAGTCACAGATGCTGGCACAGCCCATCAGGAAGGAGTTTTGAAGCAGTCTGTGAAATCGAGTATGCTCCTGCTTTTAGTTGGTACTAGGGGCTGCTGTTAGTGCTTCAGTTTAGGTTTTTACATTTCTTTTCAACCTGAGATGCAAATTGAGGAGTAGGTGGTTGAGAGGACATAAACCTGGAATTTTGCTTAAACAATGAGAAGGCCTGAAGTGGGGAGGGAGCAGTGAAGAGGGCTTGGAGGCCGGAGCAGGGTGAGTGGTGGGCTGTGTCTGTGGGTCCTTGGGGACCCAGGGAGGGCTGTGCTGCACTCTGTGCAGAAGAAGCCACCAAAGGATTTTCAGGAGAGGACAGAAGGATTGGCATGCAAGATGGGAGTGGTGGTGACAGCAGGGGCTCTGGTTCTGAAGCTTCTGTCCTGTGTGTATGCAGGGGCAGTGAGGGCCAGGCAAGGATGGTGAGGGCCAGGAATGTCCATAGGGCCACATGGATGGTCCAAGCAGAGGAATTAAGGGCAACACCAGGTGTGACGTGAGCCGCTGAAGAGTCTATTTGCCATGCTGCAGCAGGGAAGGAGGTAGTAGAGGATGAAGCCAGGTTTACCTCAATGCTTCCTACACCCCCAGTGGGAGCCCTCCATGCAGGGGGCTGTTGGGAAGGTGTCTCCTCATGAGTCTCATCTCACATAGCTTCACATTTGCCTTTGCCATCCTTGTCAAAATTGGTTGTGTGTGGTAGGAGCTCCAACTCCAGCCTTGTACCCACTCTGCTTTCATTTACTGTAGCTTGAAAGTGAGTCTTGAAACACACAGGCTGAGTCCTCCAGAGAGCTCCTCCTTCACAACATTGTTCTCCTCAGTTTAGGTCCTCTGCATTTTCATAGAAATTGTAGAACTGGCTTGTCCATTTCTACAGGAAAGCCTGCTGGGCAGTTCTAACTGGGATTGCCTCAGATCTGTAGGTCAGTTTAGGGAGAGTTAACATCTTCCAACCTATGGACAAAGTATCTCCACTTACAGAAATTTTCTTTAATTTCTGTTGGCACTGTTTTGTTGCAGTTTCAGTTTACAGGTATTGTACACTTCTTAAAATCAAGTTTATCCTTGTGCACTACATAATTCTTAGGTAATATAAATTAATTTTTTAAAAAGCTTCAGTTTCTGGTTCTTACCTTCTGTAAAGAAATACAGGTGGTTCTGTATATTGACCTTGACACTGCAGGTTCCAAGCAGCGATCTTGGAAAGCACAGGAACCTGTTTCTAAGCAGCAGAAAGAGGACTCTGGGGAGTCCAGCAGGGTCAAGGGCATCGACTGGGCCTCCCAATGTGAATGGAGTCCTGAAAGCAGCTGGAGAGGGGCCTCACAGGTCCACCCAGCCCTCACTCAGGAGGCATGGCAACCCCCTCTGTGCTCTACAGTCTTTTTTTTTTTAGGAGGTACCAGGAATTGAACCCAGAACCTTGTATGTGGGGAGTAGGCACTCAACCACTTCTACATCCACTATTCCCACAGTTTTTCTTACAAAGTTGGCTGACACTTTTATCCCCTTCATTCTTTTGCATGTTCCTCCATGAGAGTGAGCTGCAAGTCATTGTAAGTATCTGTTAGATCCCTGGACTATACTCGCACACCAGTTAAAAATGGGCAGAGGACTTGAATAGATAATTCTCCAGAGGATATACCAATTACCAATAAGCACATGAAAAGGTATTCAAAGTCATTATTCATTAGAGAAATGCAAATGAAGATGAGTTACACTAAGACAGCGAATATAAATAGATTTAAAAAAAATAACAAGTGTTAGGATGTGAATAAATAGGAACCCTCGTACATTCCTGGTGGGAATGAAATATTTTACAGCCACTGCAGAAACAGGATAGTAGTTCCTCAAAAACCTTATATGGTCATGAATTACCATATGACCTAGAATCCCACTAATAGGTATATTAGAATTGAAAATAGAGACCCAAACAATTACTTGTAAACCAATGTCCCTAGAAGCATTATTCATCATAGCCAAACAGTTGAAACAACCTATGTGTATCCTATACAAATAATAGATTATTCAGCCATACAAAGTAATGAAGTTCTGATACATGCTACTACATGAATGAACCTTGGAAACATTATGCTAAGTGAAATAAGATCAACTCAAAAGGACAAGTATTGTATGATTCCACTTATATTTCTGGAATAAGCAAATTCAGAAAGACTTCTAAGCAGATTTGAAGTTACTGGGTCAGGGGGAATGGAGTGCTATATATGGAGTTTAAATATGGGTGATGAAAAAGTTTTAGTAATGGATGGTAGTGATGGTAACACAATACGGTAAATGTAATTAATCCCACTGAATTCTATAAATAAAATGGTTGAAATAGCAAATTTTATGTTATTTAAATGTTACATCAATAATTTATTAAAATCCTATATAACATATGAGAAAAATTCAATGTCAGCAGAAATGGCCTTGGATAATATGAAAAAAATACTAGCAATTTAGCTGTGCTTCAAAATGGGCAGGAGGAGAAATAGGATTCTGTCATTGAATCTTAGTGTAGCACAGCATCATTTGCTGACTATTTTACATTAATATGAATTGTCTTTAACCGCAAAACCAAGAAGTCTACTTCTTTATTTCCTGCTCCTCTTCTTGGTCTCTTTCTTCAATGAAGGAAGGTTCAGTAGCACCTCAGTCCCTGCTTATAACCATTGACTTCTGTACACTCTCACCCCATCCTTGTCAAAGCCTAGGCCAGGGCTGCAGGGCAATCTGGGTGAAAAAAAACAGTCACTACCATCACTGTGATTTTCAGTGAGCCTGGCTTCCCCTCATGCTGAGGGTGGAGTCAAAATGGCAGCTACTGGCCTCCTTCTGACTTGGACAGTCTCAAGCTTTAGCTGTTCTTACAGTTATATTTTAGCCAGCCGAATTTACTAATCAGTAGCTGAGATCGGTGACCAACTGTCTCTTCCTCCCCTATTTTTGGGAAATGGAGTTTCCAATTTCTGCCACAGAATAGCTCCTGGGGTGGCTTGCACTTCCAAAGTAGGATGATCACCAGCCTCTGTGGTGTGGCTGTAGTTTCCCAGAGAGGCTAGCGCAGCTTCCCCCAGCTTCCTCCCTGCCCAAGGTGGGCCTGGGGCTTAGGCTAGAGTGGCAATCTGATCTAGATGGAAAGAAGCCGGTCCCTCCCAGCACTGTGATTTTCAGTTAGCCCTGCTTCCCCTCGAGTCAGGTGCAGAGTTAAGATGGCGGCTACCAGCCTTTTTCTGACTTGGACAGGTTCAAACTTTAGCTGTGCTTAGGATTATACTTTACTTTAGCCCACTGAATTTATTAATCAGTAGGTGAAGTTGGTGCCCAACCGTCTCTTTCTCCCCCATTTCTGGGAAGTGGAGCTTCCAATTCCAGCTGCGGAACAGCTACCGAGGAGGCTTGTGCCTCCAGTGGAGGATGGGCACCAGCTTCCGTGGCATGGAGTGCTCTACTTATGAATCTTCTCTGAAGATGGGCAGTCTCATCCTTCCATTCTTGCAAGGCTATTGCAAGATGCACTTCTGGCCTCCTGAAACTCCCAAACAAGTGCTCTAGATAGCTCTGGGTGATCACCAACTGCCCCTGAGCAGGAACTGATTCTAGGAGCTCTTTACTCTGCCACCATCTCGCTGGTTGTCCTATTGGCTTCATTTTTGAAGAAGCTTTGGGTCACAGAAGAATTACAACTAGGGTAGGGGAGGATCATTGGTGTGGGGTGTCAGTGATGGGGTATATATGGGAGGAAGTTCACCAGGACATACATATAAGGTATATAAATGTATTCAAATGTTCATGGGGCTTTGTC
>JAQZBX010095906.1:0-11861 GCA_029593785.1 Cabassous unicinctus
TTTTTTAATTCCACCTATTTTTGTAAATAAAGTTTCACTGGAACAGGGCCATGCCCTTTTGTTACATACTGTCCATGGCTGCTTTCCTGCTACAAAGGCAGCGTTGTGTAGTTACAACAGAGACCATATGGCCCACAAAGCCAAAAATATTTACCTCCCTGGCCTTACAGAAAATATTTGCCGGCCCATGCCCAAAGAGACTCACGTCAGCTCTGGAAGCGACCAAGGAGCTCGGAATTTAGCTTAACAGCTCAATTCAAAAGCCATTCACTGAATTAAACTGTGTATCAGATGCCAAAGTTGGAATCAAGGAAAGTAGGCAAAGGGGGGTGCTCTTTATGGCACCCCTCCAGCCCTGATTCTCACTTTGATTCAAATGATGATTTTCCCAAAATTTTATCATGAAAATTTTCAAAATACAGAGACGTTAAAAGAATTGTACAGTAACCACCTCAATTCTACAATTAACATTTTACTATGTTTGCTTTTTCATATATCTGCCCATTTATCCATGTCTCTAGCCATCCATCAATCCCCCTTATTGTTATTACTATTATTATTCTTGCTATTATTTGGGGGTGCCAAAGTAAGTTGCAGACATCAGTACACTTCCTTCATAAATATTTCAGCCTCCATCACATTAACTAAATTAGTTTTTGCATTTTAATTTCAATACTGTGATCTTGAAAGCGGTCTTCATTTGGCTAGAAGACACACCCTTACAAAATGCTGAAAAATGAGAAAGGTTATCAGGGTAATTGAGGTAAGTATCAGGTGAATCGTTCCCCTAAATTTCTCTGCGTCCCTGGTTCAGGGATGAATCGGCCTTTCAGGGCTGAGAGCATTTCGCTTGTGATGAATTCTAGGAAAGTTCCGTGGCTCACAAGAAAGGGTCAGAGCTCTTCTTTTCTGGGATGCTGCCAAAAGCCCAGGGGAAAGACAGAAAGGGACATAGTTATGAGTTTCACACAATGGGTTGATCACACGTAGCTCCTGCGTGAGAAGCGTCGATAGAACAGACTGGGTCTTTAAGAACTGCTCCCCTGGGGGCGGACATGGGTGTCATGTGAACCCCATCTTTTCTGGCTATATTTGGATGTTCTCAACCACCCAGCACATTAACAGCTTTCACAAACCAGTGTTTACAAAATAATCAGTCCCTGACTTGAAGCCAGTTGATTTCCCGGGTTCAGTGAGTCTGAATCGCTACTACGAAATATCCCAGAGACATTTGTCATTTAGTGAATAGCAGCTGCAGTACCCTGGGAGGCACATTACCAAAACCTGGCCTATCTGCAAGAAAGAATTTTGTAGTTGACTGCTTGAAGAAGAAAAAAGAATTGCAAATGATGAAATGTATCAGCTGTCCATGTATTTCTATAAAATATATCTTTGAAAAGAAATTCAGTAAGTCATGTTACAGGAATAGGAATATGTTGAATATGAAAAAAAAAAGAGTCAGATGAAATATGTCGATAACGTGGGTGTCTTTAAAGATCAAACTATGTTATTTGGAATGTTACAGGGAAGGCTTTGTTCATTGTCAGAGAAGCGTGGACTTTTCTTTATGTTTCCCAGGATTCCAAAGCAGCTTGATGGTCTGTCTGCACACTCATATATCCAGCTGCCTGCTTGGCATCTCCACCTGGGTGTCCCAAGACAGTATGACAAGTGATCCAAGGTCAAGGTACAAGGTTTCACATTTCTCATCGCAAAAGTGGACCGTGTTCAGCAAAACGTGACAAGCTCCATATATCATTTGTAAAACTTCTTTGCCCTTCTCACCTTTGTTTTTCTCCATTATCAGCCTTTTAGCCTTTAAGGTCTGCTCTTTTTTTTTTCCCTGCAGAGGCCTGCAAATTAAATTCTCGGCTGTGTCCTGACAATGCAGACCCTTGGACTTAGTGTCTGCCATGAGCAGCCTTTCAAAGGCAAGAAGGAAGGGAAGCTCTCTCTCCTAGTATTGCTGCAGAGCTGCAGGGGATTCTGAGTCCAAGAGGAGGTTCTGATAAGGTGTTAAACTGAAAGCATCCCCAAGAGTATGGCAAGCACAGTATAGAGATGGTAAAAAACGTACAGCTCAGCCATCCTCTTCTGTTTTCCTTCATTATGAAGTTGCCCTTGTAAATGTTCTTATAAGCCCTGTGCTGTGGAGGTCCTTGCTATGCCTGGTGGGACAAAACATTTACTCTTCAAAGTCTAGTCAAATACTTGGTCATCTGGTTTAATGGCTAGTTGCCTTGTTAATAACATTTAAATGGGCATACCTGCTTTCTGTAAGGACAAGCCTTTATGAAAGTTTTTCATTAGCCTGGAGAGCTTTGAAAACCCACCTCTTCATTCCTCATGCATAAAGGCATATTTTCCAGTCATTTATTGTCATGAAGCAAACTACCCTGCAACTGGAAGGCTTTGAACGGTCATTTTATTTGCTCACAATTCTGTGGGTTTAGGAAGTTGGGAAGAATGCCATCTGGAGTCCATGTCTCCTGCTCACGGTGTCAGCCGGGGCAGCCAGGGCTGGGTGATCTACTTCCAAGATGGCTTCTTCATCTGCGTGTCTGGCGCCGCAGTGCCCTGGGCCTCTGTCTCTTTCTCCACACGGCATCTCATCCTCCAGGGCCTCTCCTTCACGTAGCTTGGGCTTCTCCCAGAATGGTGGTCTCAGGATTGCCACTCTTCGGACACGGCAGCTGGCTTCCAAGAGGCGGGAAAATGGAAGCTGCCAGGCCATTTCACGGCCACACCCAGAGTTGGCTCAATGCATTGGTCAAAGCAGCCACGGGCCCTGCCGACGTTCAAGGAGAAGAGAAGTAAATGCTATCTTTTGATGGGAGAGCGTCAAGGTTACACTGCAGAAGGGCATGTGCCATGGGAAAGATTGTTGGGGCCATCTTAGGAAAATATAATCTTCCAAAACGATGAGTCTGGGCAAAAATGACTCTGTTAAAAAATGTGTAAGGGTAATGGTTGGCATGTCAAATATCTCTCCCAGCCTTGAGGAGACAGGCAGGGAAGGTTTCCCAGAGGGTGTGACATGGAAACTGAGGGCTGAAAAATGAGTAGGCTCAAGCCAGATCAAGGAGAGGAAAGAAAGATCCAGAGAGAGGCCCAGCAAGACAAGAGGAAGCAGGCACATTCCAAAACCTCAAAGAGATTCAGCATGGCAGGAAGTGGGGCTCTGTTTGTGTGTGTCTTTGAGCAAGTATCAGCTTGCTGAGGGCGAGACTGGGGCAAGGACATCGCAAGGCTTTCTCTGGAAGGCAAGGAGACGCCACAGAAGGTTTCAGGCAGTTATCCATTTGCCTGTGACTCAGGGAATGGATTGGCCAGTGGCAAGCCTGAAGGCAGGAGGAGTGGGGTGGCCATGGGAGAAGATGGACGCGGCAGTCAAAATCGGAAAGACTGGGTGTGTTCAGGAGATCTTAGGAGTCAGAATCCATAGGATTTCAAGAGGGGACAGTGAGAGGAGAGAGCTTGGTTTTAGGCTCAGGCAACTGGCTGAATGGGGAACTTTTCGCTCAGGGATGCAGAAGCGTTTCCTGAGGCCTGTGAAGCATTCCACAGTCCGTGCTTCTATTTTACTTGGGGACAGTTGCAGAAGAAATGATAAGGATTGCAAGCAGCAATGCTTTATTATGTCAGAGCACTTCTAATGCTCACGTGCATTATCTCATTGCGCCCCGAATCACCGAAGTAAGGAGGGAAGAGTGGGTGGGAGCCCTAGTGACAGAAGAACCCAGTGAAGAGTCTTCGTTCCTGTGCTAACCTGTCCTTTCAGGGCAGGACTCTCCAACCCGACCGCCTGCAGCCAACTTGGGCCATTACCTATTTTCGCACAGCCTTCGGAGCTAAGAATGGTTGACATGGTTGGAAATAAACCCAAAGAAGAATACTATTTCTGACAAGTGAAAATTTACGTGAAATTCAAATCTCAGCATCCATAATAAGAGTTTCACGGGAAGGCAGCCATAACCGTTTAGCTGCGTATTGTCTATTGCTACAAAGGCAGGCTGGAGCAATCTTGGCAGAGACCATCTGTGCACAGAGACCATCTGTGGCCGGCAAAGTTGAAAATATTTACTCCATCTGGTCCTTTACAAAGTTTGCAGATCCCCGTTTAGGGGCACCACTTTCCTCCTGGTGTTTACAGAACAGGACCCCCCAGCCCTGGCTGGACCCCTAATCCTAGAGATGAACTAGAGCCCCTCACTGGTAACCAGCTGCTTGCTATCCCCTCGGAAATCCTCCAACGCCTGCCCACCACATCCGGGCAATAGGTAAGCTCTGAGGCAACTGTCTCCAGACTGGAGTGTATGTTCTCGAAAACGCGAGCAAAACTGCCTTGTCCCTTTGCAAATTCTAAACGGCACCCAGCAGGCAATTTGTTCAGGTAACTAACCACTCTACAGTGTGCTTAGGAGGTGCCAGGCTCTGTCCTAAGTGCTCCACAGCTACCGACTCATTTAATTCTCATTACAAACCCTCTGGGGTTGGTACTCTTATCACCATCCTCATCCTCAGTTTACAGACGAGGAACCCCAAGCACAGAGGGGCTGGGCGGAGGCAGGATTCGCACCCGTGCAGTCCTGTTCCGTGGGCTGGGCGACAAGTAGAGTCCACTTCAACACCCGTTTTCCCATGGGGTCGGGTTGAGGCCTCGGCCTTGGTCAGGGCACCTGCCCGGCCCACACAGCCCTGCCGGGGCCCAGCGCTCCCCCCGGGTGCGCATCTCTCGGGCCCGGGGGTGGGGTGGTCTCGCAGGAGGGACGCGGAGGTCAGAGGGCGGCAGGGCTGGCCGGGAAAGGGGGGGGGACAGAGGGGGAGGATCCGCACCTAGTGTAAATAAAGGCGTGTCGCCCCCGCCCAGGGCCCGCGAGACCCAGGGCCTCCCGCCTCTTGCCCGCGCGAATCGCTGAGTCACGGTGAGGCGGCTGCATCCGCGCTCCAGACCCGCCCTCCCCACGCTCGGCGTCCGCGGCGCTTTCTGGGGCTCCCCGCCACCCCGCCGCCGAGACTCCAGGTGCCGCCGCAGCAAGCGCCACGGGCCGCCCGGCCGCCGCGTGAGTACCCGGGGCTCCGCAAGCCGGGCCCCTGCACCTGCGCTGGTGGCTGAGGGGTGGGGCGGGGATGCTGGCGTGCAGTTTGCGGGATCCCTGCCTTCCCCAGCCTGCTTTCCACTCCTAGGGGAGATGCTTCAGTAGTGAAATTTGGTGGAAGTTGTAGGTGGAGCTTTCCCTCAGCAAAGCCTCGAGATCTGTCATGTGCATCATCAGTTTATATGCATAGAATTTAGTTGTAGGAGTCTGGAAGGACCCAGAAATAGTCCAGATAGGGGTAAAGTACTTCCTAGTTGCTTGAATGTGGGTGATGACAGCCCCATTTTAGGATAAGCTTTGACCAACCTGGAGGGGCGGCATGGCCATGTAGAGCCCTTCTGAATAACAGCGGCTAACATTCCAGTAGCACTAACCACACCCCTTGGAGGCAGGCAATTTTATCCCTGTTTTACAGATGGGAAAACTGCGCCACAGAGAGGCTTAGCAGTTGGCCGCAGATCACACAGCTGGTTTGTGGTGAAGCCCGGATGCAAACCCAGGCTTTCTGCTCCGGAGTCTGGCTTCTTGCTAAAGTATCTCTCTTGGTTTCAGTAGGAGTCTTTGAATCTTTAAAGGAATTGGTTATATTTAGCTTGAAGAAGAGATTTGGCAGTGGGGTGCTGTCCACCAACACAAGAAGTGGAAAAGGCATTAAGCTTAAATATCATTAAGCTGTGATAATACAGTGGATAGGGCTCAGACCCCTAAAGAGGAAACACCTGAATAAGAAATACAGGGTCTAGATTTGTCCTGCGGTGCTTTGGTCCTGATGCACTGTCAAAGGTGACTCCTCCACAAGTTGCCTGTGCGTTAGAAGCCTTCACGAGAAAGCGCAACGCTTCCTTGCCAGAAGAGTTGGCTGTAAAATCCAGGGATAGATAGGTCCCTTTCAGTGCCCAGATCTTTGGCGTGTCCTGGTAAGAGTCGTGGGCTCCTTGGTTTTGATCGGCGTTCCCTATGATGCTACCCCCAACTCCCATCACTCATCTCTTTACCTCACCGAACCCAGCTCCTGTACTTAGTAAGCACCCAATAAATTGTAGCTGTTACTCTTTGGGGGCACAGTCTGATTTTAATGTCCCTTGTTTTTTCCTCCTTGGTGACTGCCTTTCTTTGTTGTCCCTCCTTTGCCCCTCCACCCTCTACAGCTCAGCATCAGAACACTCTGCAGACTTCGACATGGGCTCCTCCAAGGAGGTTACCCTCTCCGTGCTCAGCCGGGAGCAGTCGGAAGGGGTTGGAGCGCGGGTCCGCAGAAGCATCGGCAGACCCGAGGTACGCTGGTTGCATGGCCGCTTGGCGCTTTCTTTGCCGAAGGGACTGATGGGATGCCGAGGGGGGACTTGGGAAGAGAGGGCCCAGACGGTCATGAGCTGCCAGGTGGGACGCCATAGGGACCAACCCTAAGCATAGAGATGGGGGCCCCACGTGGCCCAGCCTCACCACCCCACACCCCCAGAGGGATTTCTGTTATGTGAGTACAGACGGCCTGGGCAGAATGTGCCGCTGCGCTTCATGACTAAAGTGTCCCTGCTTCTCTGTGCCCACCCACGTTCCCCACCCCTGGGCTGACCTACTATCTGCTTCAGCACTCAGGTCAGCAAACATGCCCGCCCTCTGGGCTCCAAGTTTACGTGCCCACAGTTCAAGCCAGCAGGGAGTAACCCTGAATTTGAGTCCAAATTCCAAGAGCGAGTTTGGTTGACTTGACCTAAGTCACTTCTCCACCCCTGGATTCTAGAAAGACCGCAGGGCCCCAACCTCTGTTGAGGACGAGGTGGATGGGAGACCAGCTCTCAGGGAAGGCCATTGCAGGTTAGGTAGACGTCTTTCAACATTAAAGAACTTTTTATTTGAATAATACACGAGGCTTGGGACTGGTGGAAAAGGAAATCTAGCGACAAAAAAGTATCAAGTGGTGGGCATAGCCCAGGAAAGACAGCACCCAGTGCCATACAAGATTCCAAAGAAATATTTTTGAAGTAAGGAAGAAATACATTAAGGAAATGGATTCTATTTTGAAAAGTGAGGCTGGTTCATCCATCTTTTTAAATTCTGCTGGGATATTCTCTTTTTTCCCTTTTTTTATACTTCTTTTTTATTTTAATCTTTCTGATTGGATATTCTCACACTACTTTTTTTCGAGACCTGAGCTGTATACCACTCATTTCAGAAGGGTTACTTTTGCCTCTTTTTTAATATATAAACAATTCTCCTCCAAGCGTGTGTTGGCTTTCCTTGGTGAGTACTGCCCTACGTTGGTGATGGAAGGAGTGTTGCCCTACGTTGTGCACTGAGAGAACTGTGCCAACCCAGCTCCACGTCGGCTCCGTTGGGCTTCCCTTGCCTGTGCCTCTGCCATTTCTCTTTCCTCTCTAAGCTTCCTGTTTGCCTGTGAATGTTTCAAGGTCCATCTAACATTGTTTTCCAAAGGATACAGGCAAACGGTCATTCTAATGGCTCAGTGCACAGTGGATGTTGGGGTGATAACAGGTGGATGTGGCAGCATATTCTGCTAGGCCACCTCACTGACAGAACAATCGTAAAGAACTCTGAGACCCCAAAACCGCCAGTCGACCCACTGTTGTCTGTTGAGCGTAGCTAATACTTTAATTAGTCCATCTGCCAAGAACACATCTGCTGAGCGGTTCCTAATTTGATTTTGTCATGTGAACCCCTTTGACAGTCTGGTGAAACCTCTTGATTCCTTCTTGGAATAATTTTTAAAAATATTTTAATCAATTTCATTGATACATATTAATAAAGCATACAGTTCATCCAAGGTGTGCAATCAATGGTATTTGCTATAATCACATAGTTGTGCATTCATCACTTCAATCATTATTAGAGCATTTTCATTTTTTCAATAATAAAAATAAACAAAAAAACAAACAAGGAAATTCCTCACCTCTCAATCTTTCTATGCTTCCCCAACTGTACATAGCTGCTGTTCCTGCCTATTCTATCCAAAATGTATAATCAGTGGCTTTTAGTATAATCACAATGTTGTACATTCATCATCTTAAAAATTTTAGAACAATTTCTTTTTTTTATTTTTAATTTTTGAAATATATTTAGATTACAAGAATAATATTTTTAAATGCATAAAATATATTGGATTGCGTAAGAAAACTTTTATACTGAAGTGTGGTTAATAAAATATTACAAAACGAATTTGTAACCTAGTAATTTTACATTCAGTGACAAGACATGGCAGCAGTTCTTATAACTACCTAATTTCCAAGCCATAAGGAGCACAAATGATATTTCAACCTGCTTGTGACAACTATAATACAGGATGAAAATAGCTTTGATTTCTATTGTTGACAAAGTCCCAGGTACTGGTAATTTACTGCAGTTCATTGTCTGCATTCATAATGGAAGGAAATGTTACATTTCAGCTAGAGCCTAGTGAAAGTAAATATGTCATTTTTGTCCCCACTCAAATCTACAACTTGCCTGCCCCCAGCCTCTGTGAATTCCCTCCATGGTCCCTGTTAAGAGTCCCTGACTGAAAACCTCTGCTTTAAAGACCCCCATATTCTCCTGTTTCTGAGAGTCTTATGTCCTAGGTATGCCTCTACCCTAAGGAGAAAAGAAATGGATAGGAACCCTTCCCAATCCCACCACCCTGGATTAATCCCGACTAAGACAGTGGGTGTTTCCTTTTGTCTCTGTATAATTGTATATTTTACATCACAGGAATTATACAGAATAAGAAATTTTGGGTCCTGATATGTTTTTCATTTAACATGGTAACATAAGGCTTTCCCATGTTATTATAAATTCTTAGTAAACATTTTAATAGCTATGGAATATTCCATTGTGTAGGAATACCATTTTTCTCTTATTCATGGCCTGAGTTTTGACCATGTAGATTGTTACCATGTTTTCCAGAAAGACCCCTAACTCTCCCATCAGCAGAGAATGAAAGCATCTGTTTAACTTCAAGGAGGTTACTTTTCAAAATCTCCACATCAAGGCTTGTGCTTCTGAAGAAACAGCTCATAAACTCTGGACCTTGAAGCTCCTTTAACATAAACTGTGCAACAGTTCAGTCTCAGAGGCCACAAGTGATTTGTAAATGTGGAGGTAGAGTTCACAGTGCTGTCACTTCTGGGATGATGAATGATACGGAAGAGATGGAGTGGGGCTGGCTGACACCCTTCACTACAGTGCAGGTGGGCCTGGCCACCGAGGCTGGAATTTGAATGGCTGCACTGAACAGTGTTGGGGAGGTGGGGTGGTGGTGGTTTGTGTGTGCTCCCAGCAAGAGGAGCCCCACCACTCAGCTGGCTCTGCCTCTGCCCACTCCCTCTTCCACCAGACACTCCTGGGTGGAAAGTGATTTTCCTTGGACCATTCTGATTTTTCTTCCTTTTATGATGGAGAATTTGAAACATACAAATGTAGAGAAATCAGTATAATCAATCCCCATGTACCCCCATCACCCAGGATCCACAATGATTAACTCACGGGGAATCTATAACCCCCATTCATTTCTCCCTTCAAAGTATTTTGAAGTGAATCCCAGCCATTGTGTCATTTGATGTAGAAATATTTCAGTTTTTGTCTCTAAAAGATAAGAAATATATATATGTATGTATGCATATATGTGGCCACCACACCATTAACACACCCAAAAAGAAAATAAAAGAATTCCTTAATGCCATCGAATAGCCTCAGCTGCTCTTGGACATCATCAGGGTCTCTAAATAATGAATCAAAGCCAAGGGGCATAAAGTCATGGCTCAAGACCACACAAGGCTGTATGTATCTGGCTCTCAGCATGGGCTCTGTGCTGGCAGTTTCCGTCTCCCTTCTCATTGTTATCCCCCAGGCCCCAGTCTAGAGGCTCAGCAAGCCTGGGAGGTGGTCTTCCTTGAAGGGTTTTTCCCTTCTCCTGCTGCCAAACTATCTCCAGCCTTTTGGAGGGGTATGGGGGGTTACACCTGACTCTGGACTGCTGCCACAGGCATAACTGCCCTTATATCAGGATTAAGAGTCAACTGTATATAGCGAGAAACAGCCTCCTAAACCCATGGCTTACGTAGGCAAAGTTTCATGTTTCTTTTGTAAAGCCCCAAAGTCGGGGCTGGTGGCTCCACACTTCCCAGAGATCCACCCTCATTCTACCATCGTGCATCACCTCATGGTCCGAGACAGCTGCTGGGGCATAGCAGAAAGCGGGGAGAGGAGAAAGGGAATGGCACTATCCTCCTTTTATAAGGAATTTTCCTAAAAGTCCCACCCAACATACATCTCATTAGCCAGATCTAGACATAGGGTCACACCGACTTGGAAGAGAGGCTGGGGGCCTGACACAAGGACCACTAGGACATTGGTGCTGTGCCTTCCACGCACACAGGCTTATTCTAGAGTCAGTGGGGCAAAAACCCTAACATTGGCCCAGTCTCCAAGGAGCTGACATTCCTGGTAGCCTCTTCCTGTGCCTCCTGATTTAAATCCAAGCCCAAGCTGTTGTTGCTTTGTTATGGGTGTGCCACACCTGAGGAGACGTGGCCACAGGGTTTGATTATTTATGCCTTAAATATTTGATAAAAACTTGCCTTTAAAATCATCTGGACATGTTGCCTTTGTGATAGACTTAAAATACTGATCCAATTACTCTAGTGGTTATGGAACTATTCAGATTTTCTATTCTTTCTCTCTTTTTTGTAACAGCCCAACCTACATAGATCAGCTATCAAGACCAGTCAAGGACAGCGAGTGATAGGATAATTACAGGCCAATCTCATCGAATGAACATTTTTCCCAGGATCATAAACAGAATTTTAACTAACCAAATACAGCAATGTATAAAAAAAGATAATGTAATTATATAGCATGACCAAGTTTGGACTATCTGTGAAGAGAAACTTTGGTTTCATGTTAGAAAATCTATTTATGAAATTTACCAACATTAAGAGATTAAAAGAGGCAAAAAGTATGTAATTATCTCAATAGCTGCAGAAAAACCATTCCATGAACCTCGACATCCATTCATGTTTTAAGAAATCTTAAAAAAAAAAAAAAGAAAATAGAAATAGTAGAGTAATCCCTTAACCTGATAAAGGGAATCTGTTAAAAAAAACTTAGGTTAAACAACCTGATTACTGGTGAAACTTTAAAAGCAGTCTTTGTAAAATCAGGGATAAGACAAGGATGTCTGTTACCATCATTTCTACTCAACATTGTTGTAGAGAGCCTAGCTTGCAAAAGAAGAAGAAAAAGTGTAAGGATTGGAAATGAAAGAAAAAAACTGTTATTTACTGATCTATGTAGGTTGGGCTGTTACTCCCAAATATACACCTAACCCATTTTTAGGTGCATTACCCAGGAGACCCATAGGGAAGGTTTAAGTGTACACCTCATTCACTGGTCATGACCATGTCACATGCTTTGGCCAATGGGACGTGTTAATGTGAATGTGTGATTGGCTTGCCTGGGCTCTCTTTTGCTCCTGCCCTTGGCTTTGAGAACAGCATGCCCTAGATGGTGACCCCTCTTTTAGCTTGGGTCCCAGAATGAGAAGATATATAGAGGCCATCCGAGCCCGGTAAAGCCCAGCAAAACTGCAGCCTGCCACAGCTTTAATGTAATGCTGACAAAAAAAATAAATGGTTTTTGTGAACTCTTGGGCAAAAGCTGATGAATGCACTGGTGATATGAAGCTGCAGACAAATTACTGAAATTAGTAAGAGGTTAGCAATGCTCACAATCGTCTATCCACATTTTGAATCCTTAGCAGCAAACTGTTCA
>JAQZBX010095907.1:0-11856 GCA_029593785.1 Cabassous unicinctus
AGTTCCTTCTTGCCAGTTATTTGAAGTCTAGACATTATTCAAACAAATGCTTAACCTTGAGAATCGAATTGAAAAGAGACCCAAATTCAAGGGCCTCTCTTTCCTGTAATGGATATGAATACTCATTTGACTATGTTTTGTTTTCTGTACCATTTTTTCTGACTTTCCATGTTTAATTTTGAAACGGACTCTAGTGTTTGTTTAAAGAGTTTGCCTTGAATCCTTTTGGGAATAAGGGCTGAGAGTGAGGGCGGGTTGGAGAAGGGGAAGCTGGCAGTTTACTCTAGATATTAAGGTGTGGATTATGGAATCAGACCATACATACTGAGTCTTAATTTGGATTCTACAATTTGCCAGCAGTCCATGTGACCTCAGGTAGGTTGTTTTAATTTCTTCATGCGTTACTCTTTTCTCAAATGACAAATGGAAATGGTAATTGGATGTAAGTCACAGGGTCAGTAGAAGGATGACTGGTGTCCATCCTTTAGTCCTTACCCGTGGCCCGTCTCCCACCTCCACAGGTACATGGAGTTCTGAGTCCCTGCCTTTCAGCACAGGAGAGCCATTCCTTTCCTTTCCCAGATGAGAAGCCTGGCTTCGGCAAGTCCTTGTTGTGGGAACGTTTCACCCACTTGGCCAGAATAATCTCCTAGACAAATTCAGAATGACTTCCTAGAAAATAGGAACGTTGCCACCGCCCAGAGGGAAACAGTGAAAAATATCTTTGGGTGAAGCCACCTATTCAGTATTCAGTCATTTGTTACATATTTGCATGAATTGTGGAAATTGATTCCCATTGCTGTTTTTCCCCAGTTACAGGAACATTCATTACTGCCTGATTTGTGATGGTTTTGACAGTGACAGATTTCTGCAAGTATACACATTCACTGTTTGGAGATCACAGAGGTAGTAAATTAGTCCAGATTTATATTACATGATAAAAGGGCTCTTTGCTTTCCTCAATCCTCATGTTATTAGCAGCAAAATAAAAAGAGACTTCCTTAGCTTCCCAAACTCATCGACTCCACTTTGAATTCAGTGTGGCCGTACTGAGCTGCCCGGGAATATGTTCTGCACAACAGTGTTGAGAAGCGTTTCCGAGGCCACATTTGTTTAATCTTCCTCCTATGCCATTCACTCAAATGGGACAATGTAGATAATGCTAAATTGTCTGGCCAATTCAATTAAAAAAAAACCAAAAACGTCAGGCAGATTTTCTTTCTGCATTTTGTAGACTCAATAATACTTAATGAACCAAAAAAAAAAAAAAGTCCTTCACTTTCTAATGATTTGTTTTGGTGTTAGGTAGACATAACAACTTGCAGAAGCTCAACGCTGCGTTCCCTGAGAAAGAGGCAGCACTTGTGCTGTCAAAGAGACAAAGAGAAAGCCATGATTAGGGTGTGTCTCTGAGTAGAAATTGCCCAGAATCAAAGGATTCCTGCCTTCCCTCACAAGCCCCAGAACTTTGTCAGAAAATAAATCACCTCCTAACCTCACCTATTCAGAACATCTTCAGATTAGATGTTGGATCATTTTTTTGCACTTCAAAGAATCTGTAAGTTAAAATCAGGTAGGAACTCTGCCTTCTTTTCTCAGTTCATGTATTAGGATGACAGTTTGGAAATTGAGTTATAGAGTGACATATTCAATTTTAAGTGAGATAAGACATGCAAAGATAACCCTCTCACTCGTCTAGATGTCTGACCTGATCCGCTGAGAGCCTTTGGCATCTCCTCCAGCTTGGGGCTGGTAGCGTATCTTTGCATCCTTGGTGGTTCTGCTGTTTTGCTTTAGCAGTTGTTACCAGCTGCATTTCATGGGGATAGTTTAGAAGAATTTGAGAGAAATGGAAAGGCTGTGGGGGCAGATAGGTGGCAGTGAATCAGCAAACTCTGGCTCAAAACCCAGATCTTTGATCTGGATGACTCTCTGTGGGAAGGAAAGGTGTCATCTCACCTATTTGCAGCTCAGTTCTCTCATCTGTACAATGAGAGAGTTAGAACACATGATTTTGGTGATCTCTTTCAGCTCTAACATTTTGGTATTCTGGAAGGCTGGAAGGAATCCCAGGAACTTTTAGAGGTGTGTGTTGACAGGGACTTCCCCTGGCTCAGAGGCTTTCAAAGTGAGGTCCCTGGACCAGCGTCACCTGGGGACTGGTTAGAAACACAAATCCTCAGGCCCTGTGCCAGGATTACTGAAGCAGAAATTCTGGAGGTGGGACCCAGCCATCTGCGTAGCAGCGAGTACTGCAGATGATTCTGATGCTTGCTCAAGTTTGAGGAACGCTGCTGTCGAGAAGCAGTTCCCTACTTGGGGGGTGCCCAGGGATCGTCATAGAGGACTGAGGCCTGTGTCTTGCCCCGGGACATACTAGTTCAGTTTGTCTGGGATGTAGCTTGGGCATCGGGAAATTTTAGTGTTTCCCCTGGTGATTCTAACACACAGCCAGAGTGGAGAAGCCCTGATATGGAGACTGGGCCAGATAAACCAGAGTTTTGGGGACCAAGGGCCAGGAAACTGAGTTTGAAGAAGCCCTGGTGTCCATTGAGTTCCTCCTAGAAGCGAATGCCAGAACAGGCTTACACATGCAAGAGACTGAGGAGCACACCTGGATTTGTTTCTAGGGCTGCTGTAAAAAATCACCGCCAACTGTGTGGCTTGAAAGAACAGAAACCTCTCGCGCAGTTCTGGAGGCCAGAAGTCCTAAGGCAAGGGGTCGGCAGGGCCGCGCTCGCTCCCAAGGCTCTGGGAGGAGGCTCCTGTGCCTGTCCACGCGGCCTCTCCTCTTCTTAGCGGGACACTTGTCATTGGATCAGGGCCTGCCTGGGTGATCCGGGTCAATCTCTCAAGAGCCTTCACTTTTCCTGCAAAGACCTCTTTTCCAATTGAGGCCCCATTCACAGGTTCTGAGTAGACAGGCCTTTTACAGGGGCCACCAGCGCACCCACTCTGACGCCTGTGAAGGGGAAAGGGGCGAGTGCAGGTCCCGCGCTTGTGGAAGGCGAGCAAGAAGGGATGAGAACTGCACAGAGAGAATTTCAGACTGCAGTGTGGATCTGAGAAAGTCTCGACCCGGCCCCAGATGTCGGGAGTGCCGAGGCAGAGGACTTGGGAGAGGACTGGCCTTTTCCAGGCTTGCTGCCGTGCTCCGCTGCTGGCTGGGAGCCGCCCAGGGGCAGTGAGGCTGTGCGTGAAGGCTGCAGTGAAAACGAGGTGTACGAGCTGGACGGCACACATTCAACTCTGCTGCCCGCAGCAAGCCCCCTTGAAGCGGGGTCTGAGCTTACAGGTCCACGGTGGCCACGGCTCTCATGGTAACCCTGTGTCCTGGGAGTCTAAATAGCAGCAGCCCATGCTTCAGAATTCAGTCCTAGGCCACAGTGATTTAATAAAGAACCAAGTAACACATCCTCCTCTTGAAGATCCTGATTGTGCCTAGTGCAGGAAAGACACCTGCTTAGTTTTGTTTGTGTCTGCCACAGTTACGTGACCACAGGTCCCTTTATCTTGTGTGGCACCCACTGCTATTAATATCTTACTGAGTGCACACTTTAGAAATCACTGCTGGGGACGAGAAGATAAACCAGCTTGCTTGAAACCCAGGCTCATGAACCTGTGAATCCACTCCCAGGAGGAAGGTAGCATTTTTGGAGACCCTACAAAAGGCTTCCCTGATTCAAAAGCACCTCCTCTGCCAACCAGCTTGTGTCTCTCCCTTAGCATTTCCATTGCTCTGATTTCAGGCTTATCGTCTGCTCTCAGGTGAATGTGCTTGGGAGATGGTATTCGGTTCTAATTCCATAAATGTTTGCTGAGCAGCGTCCTCGCCCCAAAGACCGACCAGGCACTTTGCAAATCTCGTAGCTTTTAATACAGCAGATGGATGTGTACATACCAAGCTCCCAGAAATACTTTACATTGACTGGCATTTATAGCTTCGTAGGAGTGAATTTTTCGAATTCTTTCCTGAGGTCACGTTGCCAGAGGGGAAGAAGCAAGCCTGAGAGCTTGGAAACCTGAGGCCACAAGAGGCGGGGTCCAGGAAGGAGAGAAGGGCATGAGAAGGGAGGCAGAAAGACACGCATGCAAGGGCAGGCGTGACACAGGTTTTATAGGTAAAAGCTATTCCACCCACAGATTGGCACAAGAGAGAAGTGTTTTGAATCTGTATTTCATGAAATCTTTTTTTTGTGTGAGATCATGCTGGGGCTGGGGTGGACATGAATTGCCCTATAACGGAGTCCTTTTTTAACTTTCATAATTGAATACTTTTTATGGATTCACAGAGTGCTCATAAATCGCTCGCATTTTGCTCTAACTGAAACCATATGTTAGCAGGTGTTACATCAGTGGGTACCTAGACACACACACACACACCGTGTGTGTACAGTGTACAGGAAGGATGCTTAGACCTGCACATACACACATACAACTAGCACTAGTAGTGCTGCAGTAAGTTTACATCAACAGCGAGTATCAGATGAAAAATGCCTGTTTGTGCACACACACTGCCTTAGCACTGCCTGGCCTGGTGAATTCAATCAAGGCAGGACCTCACCATCCTGCAGATCTGGTCCTTCACAGAAGGACTTGGCTGGGCAGCGCTGCCCAGGATGTGCCTTGCAAAGGCCACTTGACACTGGCACGCTCCAAATTCAGAGGGAATGGGAATGTGGCTGCAGCAGTGGGGGCCCTGGCTGAGGACGTGCCTGCTTGGCAAGGACGCTGCCCACAGCCTCAGCCTGCCCTTCCGCAGAGGTTCCTGCTCGGCTCCAAAAAGTGGGGAGGGAGGGGCTTCTCTGAAAGAGAGGTGGCTGCGCTTCTCTCTCTCCTCAGCAAGATTCCAGGGTCTTCACTCGTGGTTAGATTCTGAATTGCCTGAGCCACGCAGATGTCCGTTATTAGCCCTGGTGTTAGATTTCCTTTAGGCCAGTGTCCTTTAGGGTTCATCCTGGCTTATCAGCCAAGCTCTGCACGTTTGTTGGAATTTGCCAGCCACCCAGAGCGGGCCTTTCTGGTTTATGTGGCAGTCAGCGTTTCCAGCTTGTTACCTGACAGAAAGATAGCCTGTGACTCAGCAGCTTGTGGGAAACAGCCCCTTCTTCCACATCAGAGGAAATCTCAGTTTTGTTGATGATAGCTATAAATTTGAATTGAATTTTAGTGACGGCAGCACTGAGTGTCTTGCAAAAATTCCTGAAAATAGGGGTTTTTGTTGTTTTTAAATTTATTTTTAAATGTTACATGTTACATAAAAAATATAGGGATTCCCATATGCCCCATTCCCCATACCTCCCACATTTTCCCTCATAAACAACATCCTTCATTAGTGTGGTACATTCATTGCAATTGATAAACTCATATTGGGCCATTGCCACCGAGCATGGATTACAGTTTACATTGTAGTTTACACTTTCTCCCACAGTTCTGTAGGTTATGGGAAGATATATAATGGCCTGTATCTGTCATTGCAGTGTTCTTCAGGATGATTCCCAAGTCCTGAAAATGCCCCTGTATTACACCTGTGTTTTCCTCTCCTTGTCACGGCCATGTTTATATCAATGAAGGAGTATGTTGGCTGAGCATTTATTTACCTGCTGCATTGGGTTTTCATAGTTGGGCACCATGAATAAATCAGATTAAAGATGACATTTCTTTCTAGTTTACATGATTTAAGCAATACTTGGAATAAAAATAGGAAAGAATGTATGATACTGAGCCCTGAGAGCCAAGTCCAGATGACTTTATTGCCTGTAAGAAAATAATACATCTTTGTTATAAAGATTTAAGCAATATAGAAATATACACAGAATAAAATAAAAACCTACCCAGAATTTCCACTGACTAGAAATCAATAAGGCACCTTTCAGAGTTTATATCCAGAAAGGGAGATGGAAGAAAAGATGGACCAATAGGCAAAAATATGTTTTGATTTTAAGTACTGTAGTGTTCATCCAATTTTGTGAAAGTATCAAAATCAATTTTACTTGATTTAACAGAAGAAAAACTGAATTGGAACATTAAAGTGCTAAACTTCAAAAAAAACTTTCCCTAGTGTTCTGCAAGAGGTATCAGCTCCTAAAAGATTGCTCTATGGTTAAAGAAAGAGATGATGAATAACATTAAGAAGTGGGAGATGTAATACAGTTTTAAATTTTAATTACAGTTTTAAATGTTAGCTAATGTAGATTGACTCCCTGCTATGAAATTTGAGGACATTAATAATTTCACATTTCTCTCCCTTTTCCCTCCTGGCTTTATTCATTATTACATTATTTTCACTCTGTCATAGTTTACGTAACAGTTACATTTTGCTCTGAAACTGTAATTCTTATAATTGCTTCAAGTTAGCTCTATTTCAATGGCTTTTCAGCCCATCTGCTGCTGTGTGGCTGGGGATTCTCCATTCCTGAGCGTTCAGCTTTGTCTTCTCTATTTTGTCCAGATTTCCTCTTCTCCAGTGGTATCCAGAGGCTCACGGGTTCTGTGTTCTCTGCATTCTTCAATGCAGGAGGATATTCCTGCCAGGCCTTTTTGCTCAGTGACACCTTGACTGGGTTTTGTGTTCTCAGGTTTCACGTTCTTCCCTTACGAACATGGTACTCATCTCTTCATTATCAATGTTGCTGCAGAAAAGTAGTTGTTTTTTTTTTTGTAGTTTGTGGGTTATTTGCCTTTTCTGCCTGAATGCCTGAAATATTTTTTCTTGATCCTTGACGTCCTGATTACATCAAGTCTTGTGAAATCTTTAATGAAAAATCCAGTGTCATTTCTGCTGATCCCACAGAGAAAGTGAGAAATGATCCTTGTATATTAGTTGAGAAGCCACTATTTGCTTCTGGTTGTGAAACCTGCAGGATAATCCCACGAGCTGCCTTGAAGCAATTATAAGAGCTGCCTTTTCTTCAGTGACTGCTCAGTGCTAAACCCAGCCCTTTCCCAAATGTTTTAGGAACGTTATCTCATTAAATTTTCCCACAAACCTCTGAAGCAAGGAGTTGTTATCCCCGTTTTAGAGATGAGGAAACTGAGCTTCAGAGATAATAGGTAACTTACCAAGGTTGCCTACTAAGTAAAGCTCAGGCAAAAAAGAGCTAATTTCCACTCTAGCTTTTTTCGTGGCCTGGTGTTGGTATTGCACTACGGTTATATGGAAGAAATGGGTGAAGGGTACAGGGCACCATACAAACGATTTTGAAACCTCCTGCCAGTATGTAATTATTTCAAAATAAAAAGTTAAAAGAAAACCAAAACAGGAGCCAACTAATAGCCTTACTGGTCTAGTACTATATTGAGAGCCATGGCAGAAATAGGAGAGCATCTGTGTAAACTCATATACAAATTACATACATAAGCCATCTCCGCACGGGGGCCCACCAGGGAGACACAAGATAAGGAAGAGCTGAGGACTTATCATTTGACAGGCAGGGGCTACTGAGCCAGAAGTCTCAGAAATGAATTGTTAAAGTGAGTTTACCCAGTGTGCCAGCCAGCTATTGCGACACTAATGCTGTATAACAAATACCACCGTCACATCTCCACCCCAAAATTCAGGGTACTTCGAATAACAGTCTTTTATTCTCACACTTATGAGTGTGAGGCTGGCTGCAATTCTTTTGGGCAAAAGTGGGCTCTAGGCTCCAGACTCAAGTCTGCACTGTGGTCAGACGTTTGCATCATGTCTCGTTTAGAACCTGGACTAGAGTGGCATGGTTTTCTCATGGCCAAAGTTTAAAGCTCCCAAAGTTCAGAGCTTAAGACTCAAGCCCAGAACTTGCCTGCTGTCATTTCTGCCTACCTTCTATTGGCCAAGCTCAACAATCTTGGGCTGGGAAAGGACATTCCTCTCCCATGGTGGCCGTGGGGGGTGGTGTGGCAGAGTTGGGGGTGAACATCTTCTGAGTGATAATCTAGCACATGCACGACCCGTAAACTTGTGTTACAAGGTGTTTGAGTTTAAAACACCGAGGGTCATATAGTAACTCACTATTTAAACTTTTGAAGAAATTCCAAAATGTTTTCCACAGTGGCCACACCATTTTACAGTTCCACCAATCTGGTTCCAATCTGTCCACATCCTCATCAACACGTGTTATAGCCTGCTTTTTCATTTTAGCCATCCTAGCGTTTGAAAAGTGGTATTGCATTGTAATTTTGATTCACATTTCCTTAGAGCTGTGATGCTGACCATCTTTTCATGTGCTTATTTGCCATTTGCATATCTTCTTTGGAGAAATATCTATTCAAATCCTTTACCCATTTTTAACTGGGTTTTTTGCTTTTCATTGTTGAATTGTATCTAATGCTCACTAAACAACATTGGTGCAATTATTGCCCCCTTTTCATAGGTGAAAATAACTGAGACAGAGTAGCTGAGAATTGGCTCAGGGTCACCCACCTGGCAGGTGGCAAGCTAGAATTTTACTCCAGGTCTGGAATCAGATTGTATTCTTTTAGGGCCCTCTGGTCTGTAATCTTGATTTTCAGACCTTTGTGTGTTTGGCAAGTTATCAAAGTCTCTTTTAGATATCCTGGAACTCCTTTCTCACCATCAAGATCATTGTGAATGTTCTGTAGACTCCTCAGTTTTGTAGAAAACAACAACAACATCATACTGGGTTGGCTAATGTGCTTCTTGAACTTGAGTGTGCATCTGAATCACCCAGAGAACTTGTTAAAACAGAGATGGCAGACCACCCCCCAAAAAAACCCTCTGCTTTGGTGGGTCTGGGGTGGAGGCCTGCGAGTTTGTACTTCTTACAGGCTCCCAGGTGACGCTGATGGGCTGCACTTAGAGTAGCACTAAGCGAGTGGTCAGACTCCTGAGCTCACTGGATTGTCAGATATTCCACCTGGCTGTGAGTGTATCCAAAGGTTGGCCCCACCTTCTCATACAACCTGCTTTCTCAATACTCACATACTTACAGTTTCCTCTTAACTCAGGCCAAGCACTTTGCTGTCCACTGAACAGAAACGGGTCCTTGCATGTAACTGTTCCTTTCCCTTGTGTGCCCATAACCCAGATTCAGTGTGTGTGGGGTGGGCAGGATTCTAAGATGGTCTCCAAGATTCTCTCCCCCTGATCACAAATGTCCTGTATAATCCTTTACCTTTGAGTGTCAGAACTTGTGAATATGATGGGATAGTGCTTTTGTGATTAGGTTACTTATCGTTTGACTCTGAGATCATCAAAAGGGAGGTTTTTCTGGGTGGGCCTGATCTAACCAGGCAAGCCCTTTAACAGGCCTGGGCCTCCCTGAAGACCAAGAGATTCAGAGTGCGAGCAGGCCTGTGGAGGGGGTTTCAGAAGGTGTGTGCAGCCTTTGAGAGACAGTGAGAGAATGAGGGCCTCAGTTCACAGCTACAAGGAGCTGATTTCTGTCAACAATGGGTGAGCTTGGACAAGGACCCTGGGCTTCAGGTGGGAACGCAGCTTGGTCAAGACCTTGACTGTGGCCTGGTGAGACCCTGAGCAGGCGACCCAACTCACCTGTGCCCAGACTCCTGACCCATGGAAACTGTGAGGTGACTAACTTACTTCCTTTTAAGCTGCTAAATGTGTGGTGTTTCGTTACACAGCAATAGATAACTATTACAGTGCATAGTATATTTTTACTTTGCCACTCCCAGGCCCAAAATCCTGTTGCTTCATTATGCACAGTATAGTAACCCCCAGTCTCCTCCTTTGCCTAGGAGTGGCTCACACTTGAAAAACCAAAAACACCCATGGACAAGCATCCTAAATGAAAATGTCATAACCCTGCATCTTCCATAGCCCCCAAACCAACTCTTGGAAGCTTTGATATTGTGCTTGTTCTTTCTTTTGGACCAGGACAAATATTCTATGGAGGGCTTCTTGCTAGCCGAGCAAACAAATCTCAGTGATTCTGAATCTTTTTCCCTTTTACATTCGGTATTCCAAAGGTAATTACTTGTTCTCTTTTCGTGTGTGTCAGTGCTCCTTTTCGCAGCCTGACTGTTCATTCCTTGGAAGCGAAGAGTAAGCATCCATCCTCTTTGGACAATATACCGTACTTGGTGTACAATCGGGCTCATAGAACATGCACAAAGTAATACACATGGCACATCTATTTGGTCTGACCACTTCTGCCTCTTACCCTGGAGGGGTACAGGCTTGCTGCTGCTTATCTAGATTAATATGCTTGGTTAAAGCACATAACCACAGCAGGTTCCAGAACCTGCTCCCCAGTGTAATCCCCCACCCCCATTATCTCAGAATCTTCCATGGACAGGACAAATGGTCCCATAGTTACACAATGGGCTGTGAAGGTTTCAGCTGCTGGGAACGTTGGGTAAACAACTGCAAAGAGAGAGCTTTCTGTGTGAAACCAAGCCCACTGAGGACTGAACTTCCTTCATTTAGAGTTTACTAGAATAAAGCTGTTCCTTAAAGCTTTTGAACACCTGGTTCTTCCACATGGGTGTCTTCAAAGCCAAATCTATCAGCAATAGAAAGGGTGCTGTTTACATTGTTGCCGAAAATTACCAGCAGACTCTAGAGTTGCCTCTTGGTCCAAAAACCTGCACTGGTGGGAGTGGATGTGGCTCAAGCAGGGGCGTGCCCGTCTCCCACATGGGAGGTCCTGGGTTTGGTTCCTGGTGCCTCCTAAAGAAAAAACAGACAATGAGCATGAACAACAAGTGAAAACAACAAGCAAACAGATGAGGGAGCCATGGGCAGGGGTGGGGGAGTAAAAAAAAGTATTTAAAAAAATTAAACCTGTCCTGGTATTTTGTCCAATCCATTGACATCATTGGTGGCTTTTCAATATTAAGTTCAAACAGAATAAAATGAAATATCCCCTCTTCACCAGATTGCAGTGGATCGCAAACAGCACTATATGGAAGTCAGAAAGTCTGGAATCTCTTTCTGCCTTGGCTCTTGAGCTGTCATGACTTAAGCAGTTCAAGACCTCCTGGGGACTCAGCTTACTTTCTTGTCAAGTGAAGCGCTGGAGTGATTTCACCGTCTTCCTGCTCATTTTCTGGGATGGACTAACTGGATGCCAGTTATGCCATTAACCCTGATAAGCCATAATCTTGCTTGGTGGTTCCACCATGGGCAGGGGTTGGCAAACTGATTCTCAGCAGGGCCAGGTAGGAAGTATTTTGGGCTTTGCAGGCTACTTGGTATCTGCTACAAAGACTCAACTCTATCATTGTGGTACAAAAGCAATAGATGAACGGGTGACTTCCAGCACTCCTTTGTTCTGCTGAAACTTTGTCTGCAAAAACAGGTGATGGCAGGAATTGAACCATGGGCAGTTTGCTGACCCCTGTTCTTTAGTTATTTTTAGAAGACTTGAGGTTGTACAAAACTGAGGAACAGGGGCCTAGATAGACAGAAACTGATGGTCATTTAAATCTGACATGACAAACGATGATCTGAGTTGTGGTGCTCATGCTACTGCTTATGTGGGTGTGACCTCTGATCTTAAGTTCCTGTAACCCCAAGTCAGGGATGATAAAAGTGACTTTTCCTGGGCACTCACCATTGAAAGTCCTCACCATCTCATTTCTCCTCGCTGCAAAGTCTAAGGCAGGGGCCCTCCTACTTAGCTGCACATGAGTATCCCCTGGGGAGCTGTAAACGTCCCAGGGCCCAGGCCCCACCCCTTACCGTTACTTCAGAATCCCTGGGGACGGCGCCTGGGCATCAGCCGCCTTAGAGCTCCCCAGCTGCGTTCAGCCAAGTTTGAGAACCAATGCTGTCTGGCAGGTATTAGGACCACCCCTGTTGTACAGAGTATACAGCAGGGGCTCTTACCTTTTTTGTTCCACATAGCCCTTTGTCAGTCAGGTGAAAATGATGGATCCCTTCTCAGAATG
>JAQZBX010095908.1:0-11868 GCA_029593785.1 Cabassous unicinctus
CATGATCTAAGAGTATAAAGTCCACTAAAAGATTAATAAGCACAAGAATCACTATGATATAAAAACAGATTAAAATTAGAAAGCTTGAAGAAAGAACTAAATTTGAGTGTCACCAATATACCTTTCTTTGAACACAACCCACAGTAAGAAATACATTTGGCACCACAACCTAGTATATACATATTTAAAATACATTTTTTAATTGGGGCCAAAATTTTACAAAATAATACCTTTGCTTTATGTCAGATATTGATACTTTCTATCTGTTTTGTTCTATTTTTGTCTCATTTTTTAAAATAGTGCTGGTTATAATTGATTTTCACAACCCCCTTACAGATTGCAACCCATGGTAAGGAAAACACTGGTTTAGCTCATAGCTGGGAGAAGCAGGATGAGGTGGGGAAACGAATTATTGACTATTGCAGGAGTCTAGGCAAGAACTAGAGAAAAGGGAGGGGTGTGTGAAAAAGATATTTCAGAAGGGAAAGACTTGGCAGCTCAAGAGGCTCCAGGTCTGACGACCCCTAACAGAAGTTGGAAAGATGGGTGGAGAAACTGGCTTTGTGTTGGAAAGAGTTTGATTCTGAAAATGCTGAATTTCAGGTACCAAGAAGACAATTCAAAGCAGTCAGTCAAAAGTAAGGCCCTGTAGCCCAGGATAGATTTGGAAGCCAAGGGCATAAGCCTGTATGCATTGCCATCTTTATAGATGGGTAGTTGAAATTGACAAGAGTAAATAATATCCAAGCGAGAGAAAAGCAAAGTCCATGGACAGATCCTTTTTTAACACGTGTTTGGAGAGGAACAGAGGAAAACGATACAATGAGGAGCCAAAACAGCAAAAAGATAGGAGGAAAACCAAAACCGTGCCATATTTAACATTCTCCTTCCTTTGTTATTTTTCATCTTTTCTAGTCTAATCTGTTTTCCCAGGTCACAGTAAACAGGTAGCCAAAGACTAAACAATGATAAAACATGTCAGCTTCTACTTTTTAGCACCCATGAGATAAATCATTGGTATACATACTTTTCCTTCAGACTTCCAGTTCCAGTTGTCTTCTGCTGTATAACAATCTACCTCAGAGCAAATGTGCTTGAAACAACCACGTTACATTGTTCACCCTTTCATGGTCAAGAATTCAGAAAGGGCATGACAGGGTCCTTCCTGCCTGGTCTACATGGTCAGCTTCCAAGGTGATTTCTTCCCCCACCCATCTGGCACCTCAGTACTCCTTGGTGTTTCTCTCTCCTCATGGCACCTCATCCTCCAGAACCTCTTCACGTGACTTGAGCTTCTCAGAGCATGGTGGCTTCAGAGTAGTCAGGCTTCTTACCCAGCAGTTCAAGGGACCAAGAGCGAGCATTTCAAAATACAGGAAGCAGAAGTTTCCAGTTGCATAAGACCTCGGCACAACATCACTTCTGCCATATTCTATCAGTCAAAGCCATCATACACCCCACCCAGATTTAAAGAGAAGGGCCATAGACCCTTCTGTCCTCTCAACTAGTCTGGAAGTCTGCACAGAGGCTCTCATATGTGCTCCAGGGTAAAACAGTCATTTATCTTGTGGTCCACCACGTTCTTCCTCTCAGTCAGGCCCCCTGTGCAGAAGGGCACCTGCAGCACATGAAGCCATGTGGGGTGCCTTTTCACAACACCACCTGGGGTGGGGGCTGCCATCCAAACAACACTTTAGGACCACTTTAGGGGCACCGTCTCCCATTACTGTGAAAGCTACAGTCACTGCCTCCCCTTGACTTTGGGCCACTACCTGAAAGGTTAGAACTCCAAATCCATCAGAGCTCTGCTGAGTCCTAAGCCAGAGGGTGTGTATGTGTGTGTGTGTGTGTGTGTGTGTGTGTGTGTGTGTCTATGTTGGGGGAGGGGGATCCCTTTTGTTACCATTGCCTTCATCTCCCAGCAGTACAGCATGTGCTTCCAGTTTCTCCTGGAGATTGTGTATGAAAATCACCCTTCTTGGATTTTCCTTCTCCATTATTTCTGTTTATAACTCCTGGCTACCTTCCCCAAGATTTAGGCACAGTTTCCATTGAGGGCTGGCCCAAGAGAGCAACACTCTCACTCAGACTGTGGCATTACATTTGGAACAAGTGCATGGTCCTAGTTGGCTGCTCCTTTGGGATGATTTTTGTCCTGGGAGGCTACCCAGTGTCTGTCTGTGGTCAAGAGACTTGACGGGGCTGCTTTTCTGTTCTTCTCAGTGTATTCTGTGTGTCTGACTCTTATGTGAGCACTACTTAGGATCAAGCAGGAACCCCACTACAAAAGTAAATATCTATTTCAAGCCCCTCCCCCAAATACCTGAGGTTCTCTTTGAAAGCATTCATCAATTTTGTAATTGATCAATTATTTGTTGTCACTGTAAATTCTCTCCCTCCCTGATGGACCAAAATAAACTCCACAAGTACAGGGAAAACGCTAGTGTGATTCACCCTAGTATCTCTAGCACTGAGCACAGCTTACCAACACTCAATAAATATTTGTTAAATGAATTAGAGAGAAAATGATTGAATGAATGAACAAATAAGTGAATGTTCTCTCTGTCCAAATCCTTCCAGGAAAAAAAAATCAGATCTGGGCTTTTGGGATGCTAATTAAAGCCCCATCCCAGAATCAGTGTACCCATTTTTCATTTGTTCTTTGGAAGTCTACATTGAATATAATTTAATTAGCATATTTCACTTGTTTTATAAAATTGCAGTTACTTTTTGAAATTCCAAGACCTTATCTCTTTGCTCTGCATACATTAATGCAGGCTTTTTAAGCTAGAGGAAGATAATTATGACATGGTGTTCACCTTCTTACAGTAGTTAGTTATAAGCTAACATAATGATCAGGGCCCATATAATTTAAGTCATGGGTTTATTTTTGCTAAATTGTCTAAGTAAGTATGTTAGATTAATTCAAGATAATGACATATTTTTAACTTTACTTCAGAGATATAATAATACAAACATTTACTGAGGGCTTACTATATGCCAGGCACAGGACTAAGCTCTTTATAAACATCATCTCAGTTAATCCTTATAACAACTGAAAGAGATAAGCAGAATATCCCATTCCATTTTACCAATGAAGGAACTAAAGCTCAGAGAGATTAAGTTCTCTGTTTGAGGTTCTACAGCTACTAAGTGGTAGAGCTAGGATATGAACCAGGATCTAATTCCAGACCTAAATACTTAATAACCACACTATACTACAACTGAGGATACTTTATATTTTCAAACTCAGATTAATTTGCAATATTCAGGGATGTGTATGCCTTCTGAGTGCCCCATAATTCTGGTGGTATAGACTTAGTTTAAATGCGTGTTTGCTATGTGAATTTGGGCAAGTTACTCAAACTCTCACAAGCTGCCTTTTCCACTGTTTCCACTGGGGGCTGGGCCAGAAAAACCATCTTAATGAAAACCACACTGTCAGCTAGAACCACCTCTCTCTTCAGCTGGCATTGTTACTAAGCTCAGTTTCCTCATGTGAAAGACATGGAATTAAGAAAATGTACCTACCTCATAATTATCATGAGAATTAGTTGATGTAATATGTACAAAACCATTATCCCACTGCCTGATACAGAATGAGTACCCAATATTAATTGTTATTAATTATCATATCATTGTTACTGTTGAGATAAAAGTCTTCTGAATACATGATAGATTTCTTCTCTATTATCAAAATACACACTGCAATCAATAGATTTCATTATCATTGAAATAAATAGTTAATCCCCTATGGTTACCTATATTTTGAAAGATTTTGGCAAGATAAAATTGAACAGATTTGAGATATGTATTCTCTCCTCTCTTGTCTATACAGCACGTTTAAGTAATAATATATACAAAAATCTGTCAGCAGGACAAATTTCTTTTGTTCTTCAGAACAAAAACTAAACCCAGGCATTATCTATACAAAGTTAACCATTAGCATCTAATAATTCAAGGACTGGATGTCCTTGAAGCCATCCAATCTCTTATGCATTGATTTGCATATCTTTGTAGCTGATTTGATAATTTGATCAAACTTTTCTAAATGCCATAATGGTCCATGTTTTTAGAAATCATTTTTTATCACTACAGAGCTATCCTATGTTAGTTCTTTGGTAAGTTGCTTCACAGCAAATATATCCTAATATCAGGAGACCAGAAAAACGATTCACAAAATGAGCTCTTAGCTGGCTCTTTTCCAACTTGCTGTGTGGCCTCAGAGAAGTCAATTAAGACTATTGGTTTGTGACTTTATCTACAAAATGTAGTCTATGATCCTCCATGAAAACTTGTGCAGATTAACTGACTTTCAGAAATTGTTGAGAATCATTAAAAAACACTGTTTTCGTCTTCTCGGCAGCTTGCTCGGGTCAGCTTTAAAATGAGCCAACCTGTAAAGAGGGAAGCGAATATATTCCCGGTCTGAATCCTTTGAGAAAGAGGAGCATGGTTGCAGCTCCCTCAAGGAAGTTGTCTGAAGTGAATGCTATCGTATCTGGCACAGAGCGGAATGCTAATGTGATAAGTGCTCAAGGGGAGAACAAAAACAAGGATGAGGGAAAGTAGCAAAGTCACACACACACACACACACACACACACACACACACCCTGGGCTGGCCGTGCCAACCTAAGCAAGTGAAAAACGCTTCAAGCTTTCTGTTCGGATGCACAAACTGAATGGTGATGTGGCACGTATAACCTTTCAGGAGATAATGGCGAGGGCAGGAGCTTAGCCCCACAAAGGCCCAAGATGAAAGGGAAGAGGAACATCTCTGTGGCTGTAATTAAAGTGATGCTTTTAAGCCTGGTCTAGACATCCAGTTGGTTTGCAAGGAGCGGGCTCTGCGGCCTTGAAGAATCTGCCAAGCAACTTTGGCAAAAGTGAAACACCATTAATGAGACAGAAACCACTGTATACCCTTTCCCTTTTTATTTTCCGTCCTTTCTTTTCTCCCTCTTTCTCCCTTCCTTCCTTTCTTCTTTCCTTCCTTTCTCTTCTCTTGTGATCACCTTTCCTCCCTTTCCCTTTCCCTTCTCTCTCTTCCCTTCCACCCTTGATATGAAATTTGGAAAGGAGCCAAAGCACTTTCTGCAAGGGTAGTCTCCAAAACACACACATTTGGCATTCCTTGTTATCAGTGGATACAGAAATGAGTGAGAAAATTAGATGGAAGGTGAAAAATGTGAGATAGCTATTTGCTCTCAGACTTCGCTAACTAAGCCATTCTCTGGATGTACCAGCATGAAGTTGGCAGTACCTTCTCTGTGACAGGCAAGGAATGGTGCCTTAGTTTTTGTTGTTGCTGTTGTTTTGAGATTTATTTTATTTGCTTATGCCCACCCCCGCGCCTCGTTTTTGCGCTTGCTGTCTGCTCTCTGTGTGTTCTTCTGTGTCTCCTTGTCTTCTCTTTAGGCAGCACCAGGTACCGATCCTGGGACCTTCTGGAGGGGGAGAGAGGTGCTCAATCTTTTGTACCACCTCAGCTTCCTGGTCTGCTGCGTCTCTTATTGTCATCCCTCTGTGTCTCTTTTTGTTGCGTCATCTTGCTGCACCAGCTCTCTGCACAGGCCAGCACTCTGCATGGGCCAGCTCTCCGCTCAGGCCAGCTCACTGCACAGGTCAGCTTGCTTTTCACCAGGAAGCCCTGGGAATCGAACTCTGGACCTCCTATATGGGAGATGGGAGCCCAGTCGCTTGAGCCATATCCGTTTCCCAGTGACTTAGTTTTGTGTTTAATTTTTCACTCTCACTAAATTTGAGAGGCCTTGGTCATTAGGAACCAAGCTTCTCCTTGCCTACTTAAGACAATGCAAGAAAAATGTTTAGTCACTTTTCCAGCTTTGATAATTGGTGGCATCTTTTTCCCCGCAGCTGCATAAATCAACGTAGTCATCATAAAGCAGGAATCATTCAGTCATGCATAGGTGAAATGTGATATATGTTGGCTTTGCCATGCTCTGAAATGATGCACAACAAAAAACAGCACAAAGATACATCACAAGGGGAGGCAACCCTTGCTGTCCCTGGAACTGAAGGGCCCACATCTCCTAAGCATATCCCAGTAGCACAAGTCCTCAGTCAGCTGCCAGATGACAGCCAGATTCCCTCCTCACTCACCAGAGAGAAAACATGCATGGGAAGAGGGACACTGATTCATTTATTTAGGTGAGGTAAGAAAAAAATTGCCCAGGGACTTAGCAGTTTACTTTCATAGCTGCTTTAGTCATTATCATCTGGAGATGAGAGCCATATGCTGTGAGGGGGAAATAGGTGATCTTTTTCTGCCTGTATTAACTGAGTTATGCTGTGAGCCTGGCCCGTTCCCTTTTGTGGACTTGGTTTTCTCCTCTGTAAGACTTAAATAAGGTCATCTCAGTCCAAACGGCAGTGAGAGCTGTGAGGGCTCACCAAGTCAGTCTAAGCCACACAAAACATTAAGAGCCTGCATAGCGGATATTTTGTAAAATCAGGGACTTCAAAGATGAGAATAAGCATTTCCATGTCAGCACAACAAATTGTTCCTCATAATAATTTCAGAATGGAGAAGATGTTTACAGGGAAAAGATCTGGTTTTCTGAGAAGGAATCTCTAGGCACACATTTAAGATTGCTTCTCTCGGAGTTAGATGGCAATCCACAAGAGAGGCTAAGAGTGGGAAGGGTGCCCACTCAAAAGAAAGTATTCAGAAGAAAAAGAAAACATTTCTGAAGGGATGTATAAGGCAGGCCTGCTGGGGCAGGTTTCTGCTCAAAGGGCTCTTTGCAGGGTTTAAAAAAAAATCCTGCAGGAGTTGCCGCATCAGAAGCTGGCAGGTCACTGATGCAATGCCAAGCATTTCGTCCTCTCCCAGTGCAGCCAATACCTGGGAGTCAGGGTGCCATATCAGCACCCCAAATGAGCAGGAGAGTAATAATGAAAGCGCCCACAAGTCTCTGGGTTGTTTACCCAAACCGCTCTCTGAGCCTCCTTTGACGTGGATGATACACATTCCAGAAGTCAGCACTTGATGGAACTCATCAGTTCTTGATGTAACTCGAACCTGGGTGTCAGCCCGGATGCTTCTACTCAGAGCTCCTCTCTTCTGTACCAAAATCTTAGCAAAACCAGGGAATTAGTATCCCTTGCTGTCTCTTGGTGTGCCTCTAGTTCTCATGCAAGAGATTTTCGGGTCCTTATGAGCCCATTAGAGTATTGGAGATTACTCCTCTCTCAGCTAGAAATGCAGAAGGGCTGTGTTTCCCCCATCTGGACTAACCAGACCCAATTTGATAAAATTTGTGGTACAAACCTAGAACCTCCTTTTCCTTTCGACCTAGCTAACCCAGTAGAAAAGAAAACTAGTCTTTCTGCTTGAGCAGTTTTGCCTCCAACACAAAATCCTTTCCAGTGTCTCCTGCATGCCTAGAGACCAGGAATAATTGGTTCCATTGTAGACATCTGAAATACAAACATCAGAAATACTACGCCCCTCTCCTGGGTCATGCCCTGTGCCTGGAGCGAGACTGCCAGGGCCAAATACGCAGGTTCATCTTGACGAGACCTGCCTGCCTGGAAGTGAAAGTTGCACACACAAAGCTAACTGCTCCCACCACGGGCCACTTGGAGCCTTAGCAGTAGAATGAAAAATCATGCAGGTAATCATTCAGAACCCCAAATTCACTTCTTCAGCGAAACACTGAAAGAGAGAGGAATTGGTCCCTAAACTGAAGGTGAGTCACCAGGCTGACCTCCCCTTCATCAGGCTCTCTGGTAATGTCTGACCCACCAGGATAAGAGTGCCCCCTTCCTTCCCTGAGTGTCTGTGGTGTGCTTTCAGCTCTCTGGGGCCCCGAGGCAGCCTGCACATTCACTTTTCTGCTATTTAATGAAAAAGGTAAACCCTATTGCTAGAAGTATCCATCTCTACTATCTTGCCATGGGCACCCAGTCCTCTCTGAAGGAGGGTATGCCTTATGCTGTAGGTGGAGGTATATGCTTACTCTAGCCATTTCTCCACCAGCGGGATCTCAGAGAGGTCAGCAAGCTAGTTTGGAGGAAAAGAAACGTTGGGCGGCAAAACATTTGGCTTTTGCTCACAAAGCAGAAATTCTAGCAAGTGCTAGTGGTGACTTCAGCCTCAAAAGGTTTATAGAATTAACACCAATCCATTTCTGGAGGTGACCCATCAAATTTTTACTCTAAGCAAAATCTAGAAACCACCTGCATGTCCATAAATGTTGAGACTGGTTTTTAAAAACTGTAGTACAGCCATACTATGGGGGTGGGGGGTGTGGGGGATGATGAGGTAGTTCTTTAAAGGGCTAACACAAAAGATGTTCAAAAAATATTAAGTACAAAAGGCAAGTTATAGACCTATGCAAAATACGATTCTGCTTATGTTTTTTTTTTTTTAATTATCTACATGTTCATAAAAATGTGATATTTACAGAAATGTTTTAAAATCTGCAGGGAAAAAATGAGAGATTGTCAGTCCTGTTCAAAGTGTGGACTACCATAAGTACAGAAATTGAGAGTTTAGAAATGTTTACAGCAATTTGACATTGCCACCCAAGTGCATGATCTTCTGACCCTGAAAATAAGATTTAAAAGATGGGTTTGTACTTTGTGTGTCTTATTTTACAAAAGTATTGGTCCATGAGGATTGGAAATAAGAAAAAATTATTCCTTCACCATGGGTCATTTGAGAAGCACTGCTCAAGAAAGGAGAGCGAAGAAACCCATTAACCTTTCACTCTACACTTTCCAGCCTTGGGTATTGTTTGAGTTTTTTTACCTTAAGTTTGTATTAATTTATGACTAAGAATTTGGAAATGTTTAAGTTTGGTTCTAGGGAATCATATCTGGTTAATGGAGTTACCTACAACATCCTCCTTTGACTCATTTATACCAAGACCTCCATTACAGCCTCTCTTGAGCCTTCTTCATGCTCAGAAATTGCCCAAGCTTCAAAAAAAAAAAAAAAGTATTTATTTGGGAGGAAGAACAAAAACCAAGAGAAATGACCAGGCAGTGACCATCGAGAAAGATGCCCACATTTTGTAAAAATGTTTTCTGCATCCCTGAACACAGCCAGAACAAGATCCTCCTTCACAGATGAGATCACAGGCTCACGTCTCCTTAAAATCTCCTCACTGGATTACAGATTGAAAATCATCTGGGGAGCCCTATGAACCACGTAATGTTTCTTGCTTTGCATCTTCAATTGTGCATCTTTGATTTAGCTGACAGATGTGAAGCAGTATGCATAGCCAGGCAATCCCCTGGTGACCACACATGTGTGGAGGGAGGCTGCAGAGCACTGTCTTCCATCTCCATCTGGCACCAGCTCCCAGTCACTCAGAATCTTTCTTCTCCATCTACCTTCCCTCAGCCCCCACCCTTCTTCTCCCCACAAGCCCTGGCATGGATTGGATGGACACATCTACTTTTACTCAAGCCCCTCTCCCCTTTGGAGGGACTCTCAAGGTAAATGGGAATGATGTGCTGAAGGACCATCCCTTTTATTATGGGATGGCACCACCCCAGCATTCCATCAAACTTTACAGTGTAGAAATCAGACCAAATTCTGGCTCTATCCCAAGCTAGGGCTGCCAGGCCCATATAGAGAAACATCTGGCTGGACAGTTGGAAGTGCTTGACTCTGCCATGCAGGAAATCCACCTCAGCCCTGAATCCCAGGCTCTCATTTGCCGTCCTGGTAGAGATGCCAAGCCTGCTAAATAGAATCCACCCAGACCCTGGGGGGGAGAGGGAGAGCTCTGTGGCCTTCACCAGGAATGTTGGCTGGTGGCTCCATAGCATGGATGTGTTGCCAAGCCCCATGGGAGTATGGGTTACATAGGGATCAATGAACACTGCTCCAGGGCACCGACAGAGATGGAGGGGAAAAAACACCACGTATGTGAGCATGTATATGTGTTCACACACAGATGCTTGTGTCACGCTTGTGTGGTTCATAGAAATGTTGTATGTGCAGAATGCCACTTTCTAAATACATGTTGGGTTTTTCATGGTGGTATTAATGGTGAATTCTTCTCAGGTATCACACTGTTGCTTTCCTATCCGTGAGTAGGGAACCTCATGCCTATGTCTGGACAAAAACTGTTGGGTGTCAGATTTTCTGAAGTGTGGTCAGTTAGATTTGTCCTCGTTCATTATTTTGTTTTGTTTTGTTTTTTCTCTCTCTCTCTGTTTTTTTTTTTTTCCCCTCGTCTTATTTCTTTCTCGTTTGGTTTTCTCATTCATTACTATTTAATATGAAAAGGGTTATAGTTTGAACCATGAATTTGAAGTTTTTCAAGGGCTAAAGGGAATTCTTTATTTCCTTTTTGTCTTTATTTTAGGATTGTAGATAGTAGTTTATAATACTTTAATTTAAAATATTTTATTTTCCTACATTATTTCCCTGGCACCTATGATTTTCATGATAACAGTAATGATTATGGATGTATATTAGTTGTTTTTTTTAATTCCATTTTCTTACCGCTTGGCTCATGTGTTGTGTTATTGGTGTTTAAAATGTATTTCTATGAAGGTTCTTGAATTCTGTAGGAAGGCATACAAAGAACAAGTACATGAATTAAGATCTTGCCTATTAACATGAACCTTTCCTTGTATTATCATTTTCTCTCTCTCTCGTCTCTTTTGGGCACTTTCTTTCTCATATTCCATGCTAACACCTTATATCATTCTGGAAATTATTTTAAGTGTCCACACTATGTATGCTGTGTGATGTGGTGCAGTGGACACAGACTATGGACTTGAGGATCAGAGAGGCCTGGGTTTCAAACATGTTTCAGTTACTTTGTAATTAGTGGATGTGGATGTTACTTGGGCTCCAGGAGTCTGTTTCCAAATCTGTAAATAAAGATGATATATAAGATAATGTATGTTAAGCAACCCTCATTAAATGTTATTTCCAGGGAAGCGGGTGTGGCTCAGTGGATAGACCCCCCGTTTACCATATGGGAGGCCCGGGTTCGTGTCCCGAGGCCTCCTTGTGAGGGCAGGCCGGCTCGCGCAGCGCCGTGGGCTGATGCGGCAAGACCTCACAGCAAGGGGGAGATAAGCAGACACAGAGAAGACACGCAGCGAATGGACACAGCAGCACAAGCAGCAAGGGGGGGATAAATAAAATAAAATAAATAAATCTTTAAAAAAAAAATGTTATTTCCCTCCCCTTCTCCCCTTTAATGTACTAAGAACATATTTATCTTTACCCATCACCCTTGCCTCCAATCATACCCTAAGTGAAGTGGAACAGCAGTAGGTTTACTGCAGCCATTTGTATCACACACAACAGAATGGTGTCCATGAAACAATGCTGAATTGGTCTTATTCTACATGAGCAGAAGTAGAACATTTAGAAAAGGAAGTAATGGTCTTGCTCTAATGTGCCCAAATCAGGCTCCAGTAATTGTGGATTGATGAGAGGTCTGGGGTGCTATCATATGAAGAGACATCAGGGTGTTCAACAACTATCTTCAATTATTTTGTAGTTCCTTAAGAGAACCAGAATTAGACTTAGTCTACATTGCCTACTGAGTATAATCAGATAAGAATCACCTGAAAATGAAGCCAGGCTCCAGGCAGGAGGGTCTCTCCAGCGACCTAGGATCCGATGGGTACCCTGAAGGGTGCAGGATGCCAACATCTGGGAATGTTTGGTCAGGAGCCGATAGTCACTTGATGGGGACATTGTAGAGAGAAATCAAGCTTCAGAGAGGAGGACTAAGGGACCCTGAAAGTCCCTCCCTAGTCCAGAGATGCTATGATTCTATAATTCTATATTTAATATTGGCTTTGCTTCTGGTGGATCTTAACAAATGATTTGGTTTTATATCTTCAGTGCCATAACAATA
>JAQZBX010095909.1:0-11865 GCA_029593785.1 Cabassous unicinctus
AAAAAAAAAAAAAATGAATGACCTGTAAGAACTTTTAGAACAGCATTGCTAAAAACCCAATGCTTATCTACGTAAATTGAATCACTTAGGGCACTGTATATATTGTCGACTCAGCTTGCCTATATTTCTTCTTTTCAGCTAGACATAGTCTTTGACGTTAATGTTTAAAAGATACTTTTCACCAACTTGTTTTGTACCAAGTTATTTGCAAGTGGACAAGTTTATATTTTCTGTTGCTATTCATAGACTCCATTATCTTAAAATATTCTTTTGGTTATTTGAGGCATCACTTTCACAGTAAAAAGGACCATAAAGAGAAAGAAGGATAAGAAAGGGGAATCTACAATTACAATAAGTGTGTCATTTATTGATAAAAACTGTCATTTATTGAGTGTCTTCAATGAGCCAGGCATCATTTTATATATATATATTTTTAAATTAATCTGCAACAAATCTAACAATAACAATTCCCATTTGCATTTTACAGATGAGATAACAGAGGTTCAGAAATATCCAATTGGCATAATTGGCATACAAGATTTCAAACCCAGGACCTAACAATTATGCATGTGCAAATAGACCACACTGCCCTACATTAACCACACTTCCTCTCTGTGGTCCAAGTATTTGTTGGAGAAAGTATTGAAGATTGTAATAAAAGACTGTGAAATAGAAGAGGCTATTAGGAAAGTCCAATTTACTAATACTGCATTGATCCTGAAGTCTTAGTTGAGTATTCTCTAATGTCTTTTTTCTGTGGTAGCAATGACACAGTTCACCTGCAGCAAAATAGTTTATTATTTCATAGAACTGTTGGCATAAGATTTTATATATATCAATATTAAGTAGAAAAACACATCCCATTGCTGCTCATTTTCCTTTGGAAACCAGTGTTTGGTTTTCCACCCTCAATGGCTTAGGAATCTAAGCTGCAAAAGATTCAATGTGTTGCTCCAGTTTGTAGAAGAAATTAGTGTTAATGTTTATGTAAGATCTCTGGAATGCCAAGTTTTGTGCTTCGTTTTCACACAAATAAGCCTGACTTCTCTAAGGCTCCAAGGTTGGACTCTCAAGAGAAATTGCTTCCTCAGCCAATTTTTTCTTTACTTCATAGTTTATAAAAAAAAACACCATCAGAGATATGAAGAAAATACAAATTAATAAAACACAGGACTAGAGCTTAATATCAGTGTGTAGAAGATTTATGCAGTTTTAAACTGCCAAGCACAGGTTTTGAAACAGACCCTATAGACTTCCAGTTGCCATAGTAACTGCACAGTTTTATTGACTGTAAAAGTACAAACAGATGAGTACAACTCAGGTAAATCATCAGAGTTGCTGTTGTTGCCCTCTGAGTGGAAGAAATAAGTAGTACATGGTACTGCTTTCTAAACCAAACTAATCATAATCATAATTTATACCACTGACTGCTTGATCTATGAGTAACTTTCCCTTAGAACCTATTCAGTGTTGCTTGACTCACTACTCATAAAGAGAAGGATTCTGAAGAATTATTCTTTTTTTATTGAAAACAAGTTGGAGAACTACATGGCAAACAGCACATAGTATAAATGTGGTGGTTCTGCTAAACACTTGCATTCTGTTCTCTCATACTCTTGATCCAAAACTGTTCTTTGCCCTTGAAAGAAAAAGGGCAAATTTGGGGAGTAAAACCACTGTTAGTAGTACAGTCCCTCCTCTGAGTTGTTTGCAGGTTATTCCCAGCAAATAAGTAAAATCCTTTTAGTTAAAGTAATTAAAGGAATAAAGTGCTGATGGAGACAGATTTCATTATCATCTTATTAATGATAAAGAGCCATAGTCATTAAAATGCTTGGAAACTAAAATAATGTTCTGTTTTAGGTTTGCTAAAGGCTGCCAATGCAAAAATACCAAAAATGGGTTGGTTTTTATAATGGAAGTTTATGAGAGTAATATCTACAGTTTCGAGGTTGTGAAAATGTCCAAATCAAGGCATCATCAGTGATGTTATCTCACCAAAGGTCTGCTGCTCCACTGATCCTGGGCTCTTGCCACATGGCAAGGCAAAATGGCAGTCAATTGGTGCCTTCTCATCCTGTCTCACTTTCTCCCTGAGTTCAGCTGTGGATGACCAGGCTTATGGCTCATCTCTCTCCAGGCCTCATCTCTTCAGCTTCAGGCTGCGCCCCTGATCCCAGCCTCCAGCCTGTTTCTCAGCCTCTCCATGTTTCTCTGTCCTTCTGAGGCTAGAGTCCTCTCTCACATGGCAGGATAAAAGCTTACAGTTCTCTTCCTGTGTGTGTTTCTGCTTTCATTTCTCAGTTTATATAAGACTCCAGTAAAAGGCTTAGGACCCACCCTGGGTCCCGTGATCTAATCAAAGCCACTTAACTGAAGGGATCTAATCAAAAGTGATCTAATTAAAAGGTCCCTTAACAGACTCTAACCAAAAGGACCCACATAAATTGGTTTACGTGCACAGGAATCGGTCAACTTCAGAACATAATTTTCTGGGGTCCACAAAAGACTCAAAGCAGGACAATGTCTCAACAGGGTTTCTTTCTTTTTTCACAATTAAAAATATGCCTGTATTCAGGGTTCTAATTCCATAGTTAGGTCTTTTTTTCTCATTTTTTAGGAATGTGGAGAATAAAACCTGGAGATGTAAAACAACTTGTTCAGGGTCACACCAGTAGTTAACTCCACAGCTAAGATTAGAGGCCATAATCTAAATCTTTCTTTTCAAAACCAAATCAGAAGATGGAATAATTATTCTTTTTTTTAAAAAAAAAAGAAAAAAAAAGCCTAAATAAAAATTTTAATTGACTAAAAAAAATGGATACATTAATAATAATAATAAAATGGCACCTAAAGAAAACTTACAGAGGTAAAAGTTATATTGGCAAAATCTGATGTGGATTTATTTTAATTTTTTTCTTTTTTAGAGAAGTTGTGGTTTTACAGAACAATCATGCATAAAATACAGGATTCCCACATACCACCCTATTGTTAGCACCTTGCATTAGTGTGGAACATTTGTTGCAATTGATGACAGCACATTTTTATAATTGTATTATTAACTATGGTCCATGGTATAACTTAGGGTTCACTGTATTGTAGTGTACATGGATTTTTTAATTTTTTATTCTGTTATTATATATGCAAGCTAGCATTTACCCTTTTAGTCATATTCAGATATATATTCCAAAGCTGTTAATTACATTCATAATGTTGTGAATAATTATCCTTAATGCTATGACGTTGTTAGAGAAGGGTATGTTTGTTTACTGTATTGATGACAGTATGAACACTGATCATAGAAAGAGAAATTTCCTGATTGTCTCATGCACTGAGGAACACATTAATGGGAAAATCTTGCTAAAATAATATGAATGTATGTGATAATAATAGAGAGACAAACTAGGATTCATTCATTCATTCATTCATTAGCAGACTTTCAAATGTTAAGTAAAGATACTCATAATGCTAACAAAGGCTACTATCAATTATTGAATATTTAATGTGTATTTTGGGAATTGTGTTAAATTCTTACACACATTAAAGTTTACTGGTTAGAAGCATAAATTTTGAAGTAGATGTTGGTTGCAAATCCTCGTCCCACTGCTTACTAGCTATATCATGTTGGTCAGATTACTTAATCTCTAAACTTTAGTTTGTCTGTGAAAGGAAGATCATAGCAACCCCTACCCCCAAAAGGTATTATAGGGATTAAATGAGATATTCATGTGAAATACTCAGGTACAGTATTAGTAGTGAAGAAAGTGAGTAATTTTTTTTATTATCTCATTTAGTCCTCACAACAATAGCGGTAGGTTGACACAATTATGGCTATTTCAAAACTAAAAATAGAGACTTAGCAAATTTAACTTGCCCAAGTAATAGAGGCAAGATATAAACTCTGAGGACTGCTTTGTTCTAAATCTATGTTATTTGCCATGCCATACTGAATCAATGTGGGAACTAAGGTTGATTACATTTTTTACTTTCTCTATGTAGTTTTAAGAAATCTTTTCTCAATCCATAAGTGCTTATTAAGCATCCACCATGTTCTAATGCTTTTCTAGACTTCATAGGGATTCCAATGACCTCATAGAGGTTACAGTTTATTTCAGAAGGCAGCATGAAATAAAGACTCAACAAATGGTGGTCCTAGGTATAAGATTCAATTATGGAAAACAGAGGCTTAGGTGGATGAGCATTATCAGAGAAAAAGTCATAAAATTAAGCTAAGTTTTGGAAGATGAATGCATACAGATATTCTTAGAGAAGAAAGGAGGTTATTTTAAGTATAAGAAATAAGGGGTAAGACAAAAAGAGTGTTCACTTAAAAAAATTTGGGGAATAGATTTGGAAGCCCTAAATTATGGAGCTGGAAGTGGAAAGAAACGCTTAAAACGAAGATGCAATGGATAGGAAAAAATATAATATGACTTGGGAACAGATTTGATAAAGAATGTGAATACAAAAAAAGAAAAAAACATGGCTTTGAATTTTCTAGCCTGAAACATGAGAAAACAATTCCATGTACCAAACAAAGGCAGAGAAACTAAGAAAAAGAACACCTTTACTGGGGAATGGGAGTGTACGGAGGTAATGAATTCAGTTTATGACTTCTTGTACTTGAGAAGCTGCTGGAACAACTGTTGCCTTATGCTGAAGAGAGTTGGAAAACAGAGACTAGCAGCACAGTTGACAGCCAAGACCTGGGAAAAGTAATTTTTAAATAATATGCATGGAATAATTATTTTAAAATGTAAAAATGGGGTCGATCATCATCTTGGGAGAATATAGAGGTTTGCTAAAGATATTAGGAATAAAAGAAGGCAAAACCCAAGGCAGGCAAATTGCAGGCAGAAGCGAGGAAGGAAACCAGAAATGTACAGTTTACAAAAGCCAAGGAAATGTTACAAAGGTGGTCAAGGGTGTTAAAAATGAAGTTTTATCAAGAAACTTCTTTGCAACACATGCACTCTCCATTCTTAAATCTGCAAACAGACTTAATGTAACTTTATACAGCTTGAAGGGCTCAGGCATTTTAATTTATTGATAGTTCTTCTGTACTATTTTCTGCTAGCTTGTTTAGTCCTAGAGCTCTGCTAGGTGGACAAATTTTATTTCCTCTTTTGTAAAAGAGAAAACATTATATCCCCCTTCTGAAAGAGTAATAGCAAGATATTTGGAAAGCAGTAGGTGCACAAAAAATGGTCATAATATTTATGAGTTTATTTGAACAAAATAAAAGCAGACTGAGATGGTTATCCTGCAAGCAGGTACAAATCATATATATATAAGTCAGCTGCTTTGGCCCAAAAGGTCTTTAATTCTCTATGTCTAAGTTTAGGATGTTAGAACCTCAGCAGACATTTTACCTACCAAAAGTGATCTCCACTGCAATCTTAAAGGACATCCATATGTCACTGAATGCATGGACTGCTACAACCCTATCTCGTATTTACCATTTATCGTCCATGTGCAGAATTGGTTGTGATGCTCTTCCTCATGTTCAGTCCGTCAACTGTCCTCATTTTTCAAAATTAATCTTCAAGACTGCTTCTTCTGAGAAGACTTCCCCAGTCAAGGACAAGGTTCAAATTTTTTCCCATGAGACCTCCTGAACCAACCATATTAGGACACTTGCCCTCTACCTTGGTAATGCTTGGTACAGAGAACAATTTCAGCCCTCACCTTATGCTTAAGATATAGGTAGATTCACTATAGAGAGAGAGATAGATGTAGATGTAGATATAGGTATAGATATAAATATAGATCATGTCACATATATTTAAATGTATGTATACATATATATATATTAAGTTTTATATACAATACATTTTCATAAACTTTATCCCACTAGTAGTCTCGAGTTCATAAAAGATGCTGTAGGAGTAAAGAGCATGTCCTTCGTCAAGTGTAAATTTTTTCCCACACCTTCTCTACCATATATCTACTTCAACTATGTAAATAATACTGTTTTATATCACAAAAGTGTTTTTGAGAAATACAAAGCAATCATTCAGAGATCACAGAGTGTGTCTGAACTACTTTCATCTAAGCATATTTATTGCTTATGCAATGTACTTGGTTTCTCGTCAAACAGAACACCAAAAGCATTTCTCCTTAGAATACGTGCACATCTTAACACCAAAGATGGTGTAATTGAAAACTTTGCTCATGACAGTAATTGACTTGACCAGTAGCCTCATAATAACCAATTAGAATAATAAAGTTTCAAGAGACCATTTAGCAACAAAGTCAATACCCCCTATATAAATGATATTTTCATTTTTTCAGGTTTTTAATTTCCCAAAGAATAAACTCCAAATATTTGTGTAGATTATGTTTAACTCTTAAGTTAAAGGGATCAGATATGGCTTGAGGCCAGTTGTGGGCAGTGCATAGATTTGGAAGCATCAACACTTGCACTTCTATAGTAGAATTTCTTAGCATAAACTCCTACACACACTAGGTGATGAAGAACTCCTTGAGAAAGGTCAAAGAAAGGGGGTTGCTTTTATATACAAATTAAGGTGTTATATAATAAACGATTTTAGGAATGAATCCTTTTTGAAGATTGGTTTAATTGTTCTGCTTCGTTTTTGTCATGAGATGTGCTAGTACCAAGATATTAAATAGAACAGGATTTATAGAAAAATTCACTTGAGTTCTCTATGAATCCTCCCTTTACTCAGAGAGGAGAGATAGAATATAAGTATTTTGATTTCTGGGACTATTTCACTTTAAGGCCAGTTAAGGGAGAAGCAGTTTAAAATTCTGATTATTACTAAGTGTTAATCACAATCACAATAGCTTGCAGATTGAGCTTTTCTATGCATTGAAGAGTTAAGTTCAGATGTACATGCACATTTTCTAAAGCTCTGGAGAGAGTCAAATTAGAAAACAAAATCTTGAGTTAACAGATTCTCCTAGTTCTTAATAAGGACCAGGAAATATAAATATAAGAACATGTAAATATTTGGTTTTATCAAAATTTCTTAAAATTTATAGAAAGTCTGTTTTGTTTTATTTCAATCTCCTCCTCTCCTACCTCCTCCCAAAGAAATGATTAAAACCCAGCTTTTCTCTAGAAAAGGAAGTATTTTATCAAAAAAAAAAAAAGTGTAACCAATTGTGGACTTCTGCAAAGAAACGTTTTATAAATACATATACATTGCATTGACTGGTACATAGTCAATGCGTCTTTTGTTTTTCTTTTCATCAGTCTTTTAACAATATGTCTACAGAAGTAGATGGAGCTAGAATTTTGTATTAGTGTGTAAAAGATACTTTTTTTTTTCAGGCACCGGAACACCGGAACCTTGTATGTGGGAAGCCAGTGCTCAACCGCTTGAACCACATCCACTCCCCTCAAGAAATCAATAACCTTTAAAATCTCCCATGAATGCTTAAGAATATGTAAACCATAGTTTTGCAAGTCTCAAAGCATTTGGTAGAATTGCTCTTTTGTCTTTCTAGCACCAAAAGTATGGCATAATCATAGAATCACTGTCCCAGGACTAAAGAGGAAGAATGAATGGAAGAAGATATCACTAAAGCCACAAGAAAATGCAACCATATAGACATTTGCCTAAGGCAACCAGATAAATAGTCACATTCTATAAAATGTGCTCAGGTATCTATAACTGTTAGACCCAGGCTTTCAAGTTTCTTTTTTTTTTAAATAATAATTTTTTTTTTATTTTTTAAAAGATACTTAGATTACATAAATGTTACACAAAAAATACAGGGATTCCCATATGCCCCACTCCCCACACTTCCCACACCCTCCCACATAAACATCATTCATTAGTGTGGTACATTTATTGCAATTGATAAACGCACCCTGGGTCTTTGCCATTAAGCATGGACCATATTTCACACTCTCTCCCACACAGTTCTGCATGTTATGTGATGATATGAAATGGCCTATATCTGTCATTGCAATGTCATTCAGGACGATTCCCAAGCCCCGAAAAAGCCCCCATATCACAACAGTTTTTCCCTCACCCTGCCCCAGAGCCTCCAGTGGCCCCTGGCTCCACATCAATGTTGTAATTTCTTCCATTGCTAGAGTCACAATATGTCTGTAGCAGAATACCAGTAAGTTCACTCTAGTCCATAGTTCTTTCTCCAATCCTGAGAATTCTGGGATGGTGATGTCCACTCCACCTCTAATTGAAAGGGGGCTTATAATCCATGGGGAAGATGCATGGGACTATCTTGCTTGCAGTTGCAGGCTCTCTCTGTTCCTTGGGATGGTCATTGTCCATCACCATTTCCTTGTTACTTGTGCTGGGTGAGTCCAATGAGCTGTAGAGTAGGTGTTGCAACTCCACTGAGGTTCCTGGCCTAGCTGGCACATGGACAGCCCAAAGACTTGAGTCTCTTGGATGTACACCTAAAAACTCCAGCACCAAGTATAGGTTTAAATAGAAGGGACAGATGAGTCATGCATAGGGAAGGCATAATTGAGTCCAACTGTCACTCTCAGGAGCAAACCCCTAAGTAGGGCCCACTGGCAAGGCACCAAACTCCAGAGCTATCTCCCTGACCATAGGACCTCAAAAGCCCCACTATTTGGGGCAGTATCCACTTTGGCAGTCTATGAGATCCTGCTGAGATGTGCATAAGCATTACCTCTGGGATGACATCCCAACTCACTTTGAAGTCTCTCAGCCATATAAACTCATTTGTCTTTAACTTTTCCCATTTTTATTCGAGGTCTTTTTCCAGTTGCATTGCTGGTTGGTGCTTAATAGTAATCCCTCAGAGACAGGGAGGCTCATCCCTGGGAGTCATGTCCCACACTGGGGGGAAGGTAATGCATTTATATGCTGAGTTTGACTTAGAGAGAGGCTACTTTTGAGCAACAAGGAGACTCTCAGGAGGCAACTCTTATGCACTCCACAACAATAGGCTAAGTTTCAATTTCAAGAGCAAAGGCTCATAAGCATAGTCGTCAATATCAAGAGCCCATCAGTGGATCATCCTCCTTCGCCAGTCATTGCTCCTGCATTTGGGGGACTGTTGCTGCTCCATCAGAGTATGAAGCAGAGCTCTTCAGGATAGGGATTCAATATTCTCTTGATTATTGTGTGAGTCTCCACCCACTGTGACAATGCCCTGTGAACATTTGAACATTTTTATATACCTTATATGTATGCCCAGGTGAACTTCCTCCCATGTATCCCCCATCACTGACACCCCACACCAATGATTCTCCCCTGCCCCAGTTGTAACCCTTCTGTGATCCAAAGCCTCTTCAAAAATGAAGCCATTAAAATATTCAAATACAATTAATAGGAAAATGAAATGATAATAAGTTTAAATCTAAGAAATAAAATACATAAAATTTTTTAGAAAACTAAAAATAAAATAAAACTAAAAGATTGGGATATTAAAAAATAAGAAAAATATTTTAAAAATTTTTTGACATTTTGCCTTTCATCACTGTAATGTCTGGTGTCTTGTCTGTACAGTGGCATTTTCTTCCATTTATTCCCCAGTGTCTTACTATTTTTCATTTTGCTTTCAAAGAAGTTTTAGGTCACAGTAAAGTCACATAAAGAATACAGGAGACTCTCACATGTCCAGCATCCTTCCCTTTTCCTCCTTCCCATATTAATACCTTTTTATATGTGGATGGTACTTTTGCTATAACTGATATACAAATGGTGAAACATAGCTACTAAACATGGTCAGTGGTTTACATTATGGTTTACATTTTAGACTATACACTTTTATAAATTTTGACACTATTTAACATGGCCTGTGTCCATCATTGTAATATCATGTAGACCACTTCCATTGCCCACTAAATACCCCATTCTATCTATTCTATTCCTCCCTTCCCCTCCTCTCTGGGCCCACAGTGACCCCCTGGCTTCACTGCTTGGATGACAAGAGTCATAGTTGCAACAACACTGAGGTCTTGACACACTGGTTTGTCCTCCCCTATTAGGACTCGCCCATGCTCTCAAGAGACTCCCGCTTCTCTATTTGTGAACAAATCGGTCCTCCTGAGTATGGGAGTCCAACTCCTTCCCACTCATTATGTGGATCTCCACTCACTGATACAGCACATTATGACAAAATGATCACTCACACACTCCCTAGAAGCCTGCTCCAGGTGTGCCCTGTCCCGAATGCGCCCCCATCCAACACCCTAAACTAATAACCCTTCCTTGTCATATTGCCATAAAAGCGTTCCCAACTTTGTGCTTTCAACCACATACCCACCAATCCCCAGTATTCACCTGGTCCCCAGTGTTCACTGGTCCCCAGTGTTCATCTGGTCCCTCTCTCAACCCTTCCCCCAGTTCCCTTTGATTATCACCTTTGATAATTGTCATGCAATCCTCTCTGCATTGTACTCACTGGTATCCATCTAGCATTCTCAGCCAGAGAACATTGTCTAACAACAGAGCATGCTGAAACACCAGTGTGTATTTAGAGAACACTCAACCCACCAGGATATAAACCAAGACTTTGGAAACAACATACTCTATTAAATATCCCCCACAAGTTTGTAGTTGTGACTTTATATTACATGGCAACAAAAATCACTCTGCTCTTTCCAAAGCAAATCCGGCTATAGCTCTTAATCAGCATCTTTGAATACTAAAGTCTGGTTTATATATTTATAGATGCTTATATCCTAGAATTACCATAGGCTAAATTGGATGTCTTGTCAAGGGAATCTTTAACTTTTGCTATACACAGAACCTATAAAAATCTGCTAATGCTGTTATCAAACAGCAGTCCTATCAGCCCTAAACACCCGGCTCAGCATTTTGATAGTAACATTTTAAAGGAAGTGGACAAGATGGGATTCTCCTTTATATGGTAAATGGATAATAAATAAGAAGTTTCTCTTATTGGCTTAGCAACTAAGAAAACTAGAAGATGTTTCTAACATAAGAAACATAAGAGATGCCATCCATGATAAATACAAATTCGAGAAAATAAACACTCTAAATAACTCTTTCTAAATCCGTGCTGTAATTCCAGTTGAAGGGCTGTGCATTCATATGACTATTTAACCAGTGGTATTTACAGGCTTTGCAATGTTAATTCAGAAAGACTACCCAGCATTGCATTCTTCTTAAACTCTAGCTTTTTCCAGCAAGGGAATTGTAAGGAAAGCCTTATTCACAAGGTATGGAATAAAATAGCAAAAATCCCCTACATTGGAAAAGTAGCACTACGCAGATACAGTGGTAGAAATGGGACTAAAGAAAGAAGAAAACTGTGGATATCTCTTGACCACAGCAAACCTATTTTTATTCACCAGCCTACCATTTTTCATTCCTGCTTGGCCTTTCACAGTAACTTACAGACCCATGGCATTTCTTGCTTCTTGCTGAAATTAAGAAAAGAGGAAAAATATTGTCTGTTGATTTCTTTTTTCCATAACTTTTTTAAAAAAATTATTTTGAAAGAAACTTTAGATTACATAAATGTTACATCAAAAATAGTGGGAGGTTCCTATGTACCCCACCCCCTCACACTCCAACACTCTTCCTCATTAACAACATCTTTCATTACTGTGGTATATTTGTTACAATTGATGAACACATATTGAAGCATTGCTACTAGCCATGGTCTATAGTTTACATTATAGTTTACACTTTGCACCACACAATTTTATAGGTTTTGACAGAATGTGTAATGGCCTGTATCTATCATTTCTATGTATGCGGGACAATTCCAATGTTTCCAAAATGCCCCGTGGTACACCAGTTCTTCCCTCTCTATCCCCTCAAAACCTCTGGTGGCCACAGCCTTTATATGAATGATGCAAGTTCCTCCATTGCTAGATTAATAATAAGTCTACTTCAGTCAATAGTTGCATTCTCCCCTTTA
>JAQZBX010095910.1:0-11862 GCA_029593785.1 Cabassous unicinctus
AAAGTAAATAAATAAATAAATCTTAAAAAATAAAGTATTCAAGGGGTATGACGTAGGCAACTGCACTCTCAAATGGCTCAGAAAACACACATGCGCATACATAAAGAAGGATATTTCAAATGTGGTAAAGTCCTAAAAATTGGTGAGTGTGGGTAAAGGATATATGGGAATTCTTTAAGCTTGCACTTCTTTTAAAGCTCCATTATTTCAAAATTAAACAAAACATTTTAAATGACAATGCTCTAACAATTGATGCAAACCCCAAATGGGGCAGGCTGCCATCTTTCTCAGGATGATTTTACTAAGACCTTGTCAAGGGGTTAGAGACAGTTTCTTCAGGTAAGAGGAGAAAAATGCCAGACGGGGCCATAGATGAAATCTAGAGATTTGCAAACTTTTTTACAAGCTGAATTGAGTCTTCAAGTGGAATCGGGCATGGAACCCAATGCCATGTACGAAGCAGAGCAGACCAGCACCTGCAGAGCAGTTTGAGACCCCCTGGTGAGACCCACCTCTTCTTTTGTACAGAAGGGAGTGCTAAGGTTCAGAGAGTGAGGGACTTGTCTGAATCACCCAGAGAATTCTGCTCCCACTCCCGGCCTCCATCATTCGGGGACCCACCTCACCCAGCCCCAGCCTTTTGGTCATGGAGAATCTCTTCCTGGGACCCGGCTCCTGCCCCAGCCACCCTGGGGCCAGCCTCCCCCCACCACCACTGCCACCTCCGCTCACCATCAGTGTTCTCCAGCACCGTGCTGTGCTTCACGAAGGCCACATCCCCTGCCCCTTCGGCCAGGCACCTATGGAGAAGGAGAAGCCAGTGACAGGTGGGGGGCGCTGAGCTCCCAGGGAATGGGGGACCAGCTGCCCCCAACCTCCTTGGCCCTGCCCCTCCTGGTCTCTGTCTAAAGAAACCTCTAGAGGTCTGCCCAGGTCATGGTGGGCACGGGCAGGGCAAGCTTGGGTCTCAGAGTCACACAGTCTGGGTTCCAGCTCCCAAATTTTTTGGCTGTGGGGCTTTGCTAAATTGTGCACCCTTTCTAGCCTCAAGTACCCAAGTGTAAAATGGGGATGACAAAGCAGCTCTCTGAGGACTGCTGTGGGGATGAGAGCTCTTTACTAGATCCTATGTGATTCCGTGATTCCGTACAGCTTACTCAGGTCCTGCAAGGAGCAGGCACTCCCAAGGCAGGAGCTATCAGCAGTAGCCTGAACACACAAGGTGGTTTGAAGATGATTCTGCCCTGAAGCAGGGGATTGGACTGGAAGACCTTTTCATGACATATCAAAAATTCCTGAGTGGAAGAGACCATAATTTTTACTAATTCTTTATTCTGCCCAATGAGGAAGGCAGGTCAGGGCTCTGCTGGGCAAAGGAGCTGCCTGGAGTTGGACAGGGAGGGACACCTCCAGGAAAACGCTGAGGGCCGGAGAGAGGCTGCTGGCAGGGAGAAGGGCACCTGGGAGGTGGGGTGGGCAAGGGTCTCCCACCTGGAGGTGCTAGGGGCTCTGTCTTCTCTCTCTATGCTAGAAACTGCATTTGCCAGCAGGCGTGCCCCCTTCCAGGTGGAAGCCCCGAGGCCAGGGTAGCTAAAGGGACTCAGGGGGCTTTGGCTCCCCACTGAGTGGGTGTCCTCATCTGTGGATTGATGGAATTGGACCGCAAGCCACGAAAGACTCTCCTTAGGTCCCTGGGGACTCATCTGAAGTGCCAGCCTGAACCTGGGGCAGAGACAGGCCGGCCCTTGAGCGTCAGACCTTGGGCGTCCCTGCCACCCTCCTTGCTGCCTTGCTGGACTGAGGGAGTGGGGAAAAAGGCTGTCATTTCCATTTTCTTCTCTCTGAGCCCTCTTTTCTCTAAATATACCACACTTGTTGATTTTGTGAGCAAATCCAGCCTGGCATATTCCAGTTGGATGTTTTTAAACTAACTAAGGAATATGAACTTTATAAAGGGAGCTTTGACAAGATGCAGCCAATGGGCCACGCCCCCCTCGATGACCCTCTCTGTGCAAAGGTGCTTCCAGCCCTGTGGACTCCGCGCCTCCCCGATTCAGCCCCCAGTGCCCAGCAGACCCTCCCCAGGCCCTCTCACCTGAAGGCCCCGCTGTAGTCATAGTATCTCTCCAGGGGGCTCTTGTCACACACCCCCTCCCCAGTGCTGTCACCCCGGCAGAGACGACAGAGGGACTCTGAGTAACTGGTTTCTCCTGCCCCCGGGACACAGCTGCCCCCAAAGTAGTCACTGACAGCTGCGGGCAAGAGGCAGAGGGAACCGGTCAGCCATGCGGCCAGAGCCCTGGCCCGTCCCCAGGGCCGCAGGCTGGAGGGAGGAGGGGCCTGGGCTCCGTGGGGTGCTGGTCTGGACTCCACTGAGAAAGGCGTCACCTTCCGTCTGGAGAAAATTGGGGAACTGGATCAGATCAGCAAGCTCCAAGCTGGTCCACAAAAGTGGCAGCGGGGTCTGGGAGGGAGTGGGTGCTCAGGAGAATAAAACGTTTACCCATAAATGGCCTCACAGGACAACTAAATATCAACTAAATATGGTTCTCATTGTAGGTTTCATTTCAAAATCAGTTATGTTTGTAACTGTCCTGTAAGTTTCAAAGTTTTTCACAATAAAAAGTAAAAATTAAAAATCAGTTATGTGATCAATAAAAGTGAGAACTAAATGATGACTTGATGAGTACAATTAATTTGATAGACAACACTTCTCAAAACACGAGCAGGAGGGAAAGAGTAGAAGGAGGCCTTGATGGTGAAGAAGCAGGGTCTGCTTCCTGGGTAGTGTCAGGGTCCCTGCCAGCACGGAGCCTGCAGTCTGCTCCCTTGGCAAATATTCATCCTGTGCTGAGGAGCTGGGGCAGCCTCGTGCTGTGAAGGATGGGCGACACACAGGCTCTGCACCCCAGCAACCAGGCCACGCTCATCCCTGGTAGCTGAGCTCTTCCGTAGAGAAGCTTTTCTTGGTCTTCTTTTTGTATCTTCCCAGGGGCATAGATATTTAACGAATGTGCCAGGAGACTGGATAAACCTCCACGCCTGGCCTCCATCTGACAGCCCATGGCTTCCAGGCTCTCCTGGGCTGTGCTGGTTTACACAGCTGGTCAGGTTTAGTGCTTCTGAATCGGCCCCTTTCCTGTCAGGGCCAAATGGGGGCTGTGTGTGCATGTGTGTGTGGGCATGTGAGAGCATGTGCACCTGTGTGTGTGTGCATGCGAGTGAATGCATGTGTGGACATGCATGCATATGCGTGCATGCCTATGTGAGCATGCATGTATGCACACACATGTGTGAGCAAGCATGTGCATGCATTGAGTGTGAATGTGCATGTATGAGCGTGGGCTCATGTGTGTACATGCCTGATGTGCATGTATGCATATGTGAGCATGCATGCACGTGTGAGTGTGCATGTGTGTGAATGTGAATGTACGTGCATGTGTGCGCGTGTGTGCATGCATGTGAGTGTGGGTGCGTGTGGGTGTGAGTGTGTGTATGCGTGCATGTGAGTGTGGGTGCATGCATGTGTGTGTGCGTGCAAGTGTGAGCGTGTGTGTGCATGTACATGTGAGGTGCCCACCAAGAGCTAGGAGGATGGAAGCTGAACCCAAGAGCCTCCCATCCTGAGCACATACCTGGTACCATGCACTGGGCTAAGACATGGTGTGGGTGATCTCCTCATCACCTCACACACTGTAAGGCAAATGTTCACGTCTAAATTTTCCAACCAAGGAAGCCGAAGTTGAATGCGGTAGAGGAACCTATCTGTGGGTGGGTCATGGCTGAGGCAGGCGTGAACCCCAATCTGTGTGATAGCCACATCTGAGCTTTAAAGGACCATCAGGTTCTCCTCCCTGCTCCCTGTCCCTCACTCGCCCCTGGGAATCACCTGTGAGCCAACCAGGAGGCAGCACACACGTGGACACCAGTGGAATCCCAGCAGGGCGGGGTGAGAATGTGTGGCATGGCACAGGCTGCCTATTGCCTGTACCATGCCCTCTGTGGCAAAAGACAGACACATGGGAAGCAGGAAGAGAAGTTGAAAGCATGGGGAGCAGGGCTCCTGCCAGGCAGCATGGCCCTGGTCGCCAGAACTACACCGGCACCCCCAGGACTTCCGTCATGCTGCTTCATCCTCAGAAGCCCCTCTGCTGGCGCTCAACCCCTTCCATGGGGAGCAACTGCTGCCTCCCGCCCTCAGCATTGTGTCTGCAGCCAGGGACATCCTTGCTGGAAATCCTCCATCAGGGGACACGCTGGCATCTATTAGCCACTGTGAGCTTTCTGGGTGCAGGTCAGAAGTTTGTTTAAGTCCTGAAAAAATAGTTTCTGGCCCTGTAAAACTAAGCGTGAGATTCTGGGAACAGCGACCTATCCAGGTGTAGTGTGTGTGAGCCCCTCCTCGTGATTCATGGGCTCACCCCCCTCCCTATGGGGTCTGTGCCTGGCTGTGTTGGGTGGGACATCGTGATGCGTGAGTGAGAGGCATATGCCCTGGAGCAGCCCATCAACCAAAAACTCAAATGGTGGCAACCCAGGGTGAGAATGAGGGGACAATGCCACCGCTATACATCAGGGAAGTCTCCCTGGAGGAGGGGGCTTCACTGCACCTTAAAGGGGATGCAAGATGCAGGTGAGGCCAGAGGGAGGTGTCCCAGGTGCAGGGAAGAGCACGAGCAGAGGCAAGGAGAGGGGAAAGTCAGAGGCCCTGCGGGTGCCTGGCCTACCCTGGGAAGTCTCCCCGGCCGGCCCAGAGGCCCTCACCTTTGAGCACGTTGCAGCCCATCACTGAGAGGCGGCCGCTCTCCACCAGGTAGCCCACGGGAACGTTCCAGCCCACCGTCCGGTTGATGCCTGTGTGGCAGGACTTCACGCCTTTCAGGTTGTTGATTGTCACATGGGAGCGTCTCTTGACCACAGCCACGGCATAATAGGAGGTGCCCACTTCTGGAAGGAGGGGAGCGGAGAGGCGTGAGAGGTGGTGAGGGAGAAGCCACGAGGGAGCTGGCGGCCCTGCCTGGGACAGGCTGTGGGAGGAAAGTGTGTGTGTGCATGTGTGTGTGCACAGGTGTGTGTGTGTGTGGTGCTCAAGGCACTGAGAGAGCAAGGGAGTGCGATCCAGTCTCATGTGGTAGATGATACCTTGAGATGTTAATTTTTTTCATTTTTTTAATTACAGTTGTGGGCTTATAAAACAATCGTGCATAATGTGCAGAATTCCCATGCATCACCCCTCACAACACCTTACATTGTTGTGGAATATTTGCAACAGATTATGAAAGAACATGATCAGACTATTAGCACTAACTAGGGTCCATAGGGTACACTTGGTATATTTTTCCATACTCCCCCTGTTATTAACACCATGTATTAGTATTGTGCATTTGTTACAGTTCTCTTATTTGTACGGTTAACCACAGCTCATCTTCCACCACGTGGCCATGTTATACAGTCCCATGCCTTGTACAGTCTAGCCAAAGTGTACACTCAGGGGTTCTCACTTTCATCACAGAGTTTGAGGTGTTAATTTATTAATGAATTTCCCCCTTCTCCTTCACAAGCCAGCTGGCACTTACTTAGCTGGGTCTACATTTGGGCCCCTCAGGGGAGCTCTGCAGCTGGACAGAAAGCAGAAGTAGCTGGTGAATCTTTAGCTTTCCACAAGCCAAGGCCATTAGGAGAACTTAGCAGGTTTATGGGACAGGTCTGGTGGTATATGGGGAGAGTGGTTGAGAGGATCAGGGAGGGGGACACAGGGCAGGGACTTCCCCTAGATCAGAAAAAGTCATTTTCCAGGACTGAGGGGAGAGGAAGAGAGAGAGAGTGAGCTCCGTGGTCCCAAATCACTCAAGACCCTGAATGGCTGTGGGGTACCTGTGGGTGGGGAGGGCCCTATGGCCTTGCAAGAGATTCCCCCAGGTTATGTGTGGCCCAAAAAGGGCCATTCAGACAGGACACAGATGACTCATCTGCGGGGACTGAGGACCAGAGGGCATCACCCCCCCACCCCCACTGTCTGGGCACTGCTAGCCTGGTGGAGGGATGCCATGCTTGATTCTAGAAAATCAAGCCACTGCTATTTCTTGCACACTCGAGTCTGACCCCTGTCCACCTAAGCAGCTTCTTCGGGTTCCACCCTGAGTCACCCACCATGTACTTTTAGCTCCTTGAACACTCGGTTAATTCCTGGAGACCTTTGTCCTTGCAACACTCTATCCCTGTTCTTTGCATGGTACATTTTATCTTTTCCTTCAGGCCTCAACTTAAATGTTCCACAGGGAAGCCCTCCCGTCCAGTCTATTTTGGAAGGTCTCTCCACCTTCTTATTTTCTCTCACAGCCCTTCCTTCATTTTCTTCATAGCACTTGCCACATTTGTAACTGTGCTTTCTTGTGTTTGCCCTCCTTGAGGGCAGGAATGGAGTCTCTTTGATTCACTACCTGCCCATGACTAGCCTGTAGTTGGTGCTCAATAAATGCATTGAGTTAATTGAAGAGGAAGAGCTGCTTTGGGGGCCCATGAGGCAGGGCTGTTTATGGCCTTTGGGTGGACAGCCTGGCTGGTTTGCAGAGCTGGCCTGTGACCTGGCCTGTCACCCAGTCTCACCTGACATCATTATTTCAACAGCCAATGCCTTCTCCAAGCAAGCCCCTGTGCCGGGTGCCACAGGGCATGCAAAGAGGAGGACCTATGGGAGGGTGCTCTGTAGAAATGGGTAAAGAAAGCAAGACAGAAGGGAACGGAGCTGCTGCTGCTGAGTGAGGGGTACTAAAGTTTGGGGGGTACCCAATGCAGGCAGACACTGGGCTGATGCCTTATTCATTTCAGACACATTCAGCTCCATGCCCGACACTAGAGCAGGCACGGGTGGCCCCTCAAAAGAGCTTAGTGGGCTCAAGTCCCGGGACTGCTGGGCTCCCCACAAGGAACAACAGACTTGGGGCAGCAGTCTGTGTCACTGGCACGCCCGTCCCTGAGGAGTTCCAGAGAGACATAGAGGGAACCTCACAGGGTTTATCTGGCTCTGGACTCCAGCGCTGCTCTGTGGATGGGGTTCCCGACAAGCTGGGAGCTGCAGGGTCGGGTCCAGCAAGGACAGAGTGGTGAGCCTCCCCGCCTGGGTAACGGTGGGTGGAGGGGCCCTCTTGCCTCCCCCCATCCTCCTCCCATGCCTCCCTCTCACCTTGATCATACACCTCACCCACCACGGGCTTCAGGCCATGCTCCTTCCCTGCCTCATAAATGGCTCCTCCATCCAGAGTGATGGCGTCAGCCTCCTGGGCCTGGTGGGAAATAAGTGGGTTAGCCAGGCCCAGCACCCCCGGGCTGCTCAGCGAGAAGCTCAGGGACACCCACCGGTCTTCCTAGGGTCTCTTGAAAAGCCGTGGATGCTTGTACTGGTCCTATTCGCCTAGCCAAGAAGCCCTGCCCCGATTCAGCCATATTCCCAAGAGGCCTTGCAGGGCTCAGGAGTCTTCCCTGGACCAGGCCCAAGGTGACAGCTCCCCTAGGCCAAGGACCTGCCTCATTTTCTAATTATGTTATTTTTCAAAACTATTTTACAGGACTTAATAATAGACATAGTTTTTTTTTTCTTTTTTTCTAAGGGAGGTGGGTAGGCATCATTCTGAAAAAAAAAATCAGATAATACAAAATGGTATATAGTGAAAAGTGAGTGACACTCCCTGTCCTCGGTTTCGCAGACCCCAGGATCCAGAAATCACTACTACTGTTTTTTTCTTTCTCTCTCTCTAAAAGAATCTATGCAGACCAAAGCCTATACATGTCTTCTTTATTTTTTTCCTTTTTATGTTTAAACACAAATGGTCATGTACTATCAGTGTGTCCTGGGGTCCATGGGAGAATTATAGATAGTTCAGGACCACTGGTTCCTGCTCTGGCTACATGTGGGACTACGGCCGGATTAGGTCTGAGCGGAAATGAAAACCCAGGTCTCCCCGTTCCTGATGCTGGGCTCCCTTCCACATCGTCGCCGCCCACCGAAGGCCTCTGAAGATCATCCGTGCCAGTTTAGCTGATCTCCTGCTACTCAGACCTACTTTCCACCCCCCAGTCCCTCCCAGGGCCTCAGCCCCTGCTCCTCCTTCCTCAGAAACCGCACAAGCCCCATCCTGGAAAACTCCAGGACAGTAGGAGTAACCGTCATGGGCCACTGAGGGGTCACCACTACCTGGGCCCCCTGGGGAGCGGGGGTGGCCTCACTCCAGCAGGCGCCTTGTGGTAGGAAAACTGCCTCTCAGACACCTTTCCCCACGGCGCCCATCTGAGCAGTAGCCCGCCCCGAGGCCTCCCACCGCCTGGCCCGGGCCCCTTCAGGAAACAAGCCCGCCCTTGTTGCCGGGAAACTCAGGAGATCCTATCGCCCGGCCCTGGTAAGGGGGGTGCGGGCCCGTCTTTCCCAGTGAATGCGGCTGTTGTGCGCTCCCTCCTGAGTCAGAGCCCTGTTGTCTGGGCCGGCGGAAGGGCAAGGACTCACTGTGATGAGCTGGACGCAGTGGTCGGCCGAGGTGCCCTGCACGCAGAGGAGGGAGGGCTGGATGCCGGCTTCCTGGAAGGCCTTGCTCATGTCGCTGCATTTCTGCTGCTCTGGGTCTGAGGTGGTGCACCACCGCACCTCCATCCCGCCGAGCACTGGGGGTAGGGACAGTGAGGCCCAGCTCCCGCCTCCCCCACGTCGCCAGCCCAGGGCTGCCACGGTGGAGGCGATGCTTCTGTTCTGCTGTGCTCCAGCAGCTCCGTGTGACCCCATCAGCACAGACAGCTAGGCCTCTGCAACAGCTGTGACCCCCCCTCCCCGGGAGGCACCCAGGCACAGGGAGGTGCCACGGAGATAGGGAAGGGGCTGGGCTCATGGGCAAAGCTGTGCCTGGGCTCAGCACGCCGGGCCGGGGACTGGGCCATTGGCAGAGCCTGGCCCTTTTCAGAGGAGAGGCCAGCAGAGCAGCTAGGCTCCCCCAGCTCTCCCCGCTTGCCTAGGGTACATGGCAAGTTCCTGCCCTCCCTGGGTCTCTGTGTCCTCTAACATGGGGGTGCAGCATGGGCTTCCCTTACTCAACAGTGTCCTAGGCCTTCCTCATGAACTGGGACAATGAGACAGACAGGGAGGGCTGCGATGAGAAGCCCTGCACCCTTTGCACCTCTTGGAGCGTCTGCGTTTTGCTGTCCACAGACCCACCCTCAGTGGGTGCAGCACCTGGCCACTGCCAGGAGAAGGTGGCCCCTAAAGAGGGGAGGCCCAGGATCTGGCAGGTTGGGTTCAAGTTCCTGCTCCCTCAGCTGGTGGCTTCAGGCAACGTATTTGACTTCTCTAAGCCTGTGTCTTCATCTGAGAAGCACAGATGAGAAAGCCCACTTTCTGTGTTGCTGAAGGTAACAAGTTGCTTGTAGAGTCCAAGACACACAGGTCTTCAGCGGACTTTCACTTCTGACCCTGCTCCTGGTTAGGACCCTCTCGGGTCCCATGATCTGCCCTGGTCAGAGTCCCAGAGAGCTCCCAATCTGGGGGCCCAGCAGAAGAGGCTCCACAGTTTCCTGGGGTGGATAACTGAGGACCTGAGCTCCTGCATAACTCATCCTGCCCCAGCAGGGATTGCCAAGGAGGCCTGTGCTTCTGAGAAACACAGAACCAGACTCCCATAGGAGTGGCTTTGGGCTAGTTCCCGCCCACAGGGCCCAGGTCACCCTCCCATGGCAGCCTGTGCTCCCCATCCCCACCCCAAGGATCACGACTGTAGGTTTCTCCACAGCCTGACCTCCCTGCTAGCCCTGGGAGGCACCCTGGAAAGGGGACCTGCCCTCTCCTGAGTCCTCAAAGACGGCATCCCGGGAGGCTGCCAACTGCAGGGTTCTGACCAGGGAGTGGCAGGTTTACCCTCAGCTGTCTCCACTCAAGACCCCTGCAAGCTGCTCCCTGAAGTCCCGCCTCACAGTCAAGGCCCTGGCTCTCCTGGGAGGGGGCGTTGGTGACACCTGTGTCCCCTAAACCCATGTCTGCATCACCAGGATGCCTTGAAGCAGCCTCAGGGCAGTATTCTTGTGCCCCCTTGCCCCAAATCCTTCTGAAACTTCTCCTGCAACCCCATGAACCTGCCCGCCTCCCTCCCCAGTGGGGATTCAGAAGTAGAGCTGCTCTGGCCCCCCAAACCTTCTCTGGCCTCACGATGGCCGAGAGTGTCCGCACGCCGGAACCTTCTCCAAGGGTCAGGGCCACTCCAAGGCTTTCCCCACCACTCCTGACCCGCGCCTCTGTCCACTACACTTCTCACCTTGGAGCAGGTTGAGAAGCGCCAGGAATTCTGTTTTGTCAAGGCCTGGCGCAATACCGCCTCTTCCAAGAAGCCCTCCGGGCCGCGTCTACGGATTCCCCCTCCCGACATTCCTGTCTGCCGGGTCAGTGCTAATTCCCTCCACTGTCCTCACTGGGCTTCGCGCTTCGCCACCCCTTTCCCATCTCCTGGTGACGTGGGTTCGGGACACGCTTTCGAGTTCCCGGGACCTTGCCTGCGCTCCCAGGGTCCCTGCTCTAGCGCCTTACTCCCGCGGCCGGGTGGCGGGTCCTCACCGGTGCGCACAGCCAGAAAGAGCCACAGAGCTGCGCTCAGGCCCCACATGGCGCCGGCCAGAGCTGGCTGGGGCCGGGCTGGGTGTGGGCTGGGTTCGAGTCCGGGTCCTAGCGGTGCGCGGCGGCGAAGGCTTTCTCCCTCTTTCTTCCCTCGCTCTGGCCAGCAGCTACTTAAGTGCGGTCCGGGCGTGTCTCGGCGATGCTCACGCCCCTAGGACGCACCCCTAACTCCAGACCCGACATCTGGGTCGGCCAGACTGGCCTTGGCCTTCGCTCTGGCGCCCCCTGCTGGAATCCCGGCACAGCCCAGCGACGCGGCCCGCCGTCCATCTCGGACTCTCCCAGCCCTGGGCACACTCAGCTGTCCCCGAGAGTCAGTATCTGCTCTCCGGGGCCTGATTCCCCCAGTGTTTGGTCCTTTCAGCTGGGGACCCTGCACGGCTGTTCCGGGGCTCTCTCTCCTCAACAATCTAGCTGGCATTTCAGAGCATCCTCCCTTCCTTCTACCCAACTGGAGTGGGAAAAGCTCAGGTTTGGGAGGAGGAAGAGTTCAGCATCCCAGAGTAGGGACCGGCAGGAAGCTTGAAGGCCATCCAATTCATTCACCAGCTTCCCTTCACACACGCATAGCACAAAGGCTCTGGGAACACAGAAGTGCACCCAGTTAGACGTGGCCCTGGCTGGGTAGGAGCTGGCAGTGGGAGGGATCTCAGTCTAGGTGGCTTCCTCTCCTCAGGCTTAGGAGAGGGGCAGTGACTTGCCCAGGGCCAACACATTTAGTCAGTGGCAAGACTGGAACTAGAGCCCAGGCCCTGGCAGAGCTGGCTCATTCCATCATGCTTTGAAAAATGAGAAGCAGACCAAAGAGGGGGGAAAGGAAGAAGCAGCAAAGAAAAGGACAAAGAGAGAGAGGAGCGAGAACGAGTGTGAAGGTGAGGGATGAAAAGAGGGGTTATCTATTTTTCTAGGCCAGTGGTTCTCGAAGTGTGGCTCCTGGATCAGCAGCAGCATCTGGGAACTTATTAGAAATGTGAATTCTGGGGCCCAACTCAGATCCAACAAACCAGAAACCTGGGGATGGGTCAGCAACTTGTGTTTTTTTTTGTTGTTGTTGTTGTTGGTTTGTTTTTAACTTGTGGTTTTAATTCCAATGCATAGTAAAGTTTGAGAACCACTGTTCTAGGCAGACCAGAGCTGCAGGTTTCCTTTGGTGTTGGGCTGGGGCATGAGGAATGGACTGCAGAGACTGTTAGTCATCTGCCTTCATTTATATCCTCACC
>JAQZBX010095911.1:0-11862 GCA_029593785.1 Cabassous unicinctus
GCTACCGTCCTTCCCCGTATCTACTTCCGCACTAATGATCAATTCCTTGATTCCTGGCTACAACACCAGCTACCAACCCCCATACACAAGCGCGAGATCATCACTGCAATAACACTTGCTTCGCTTTTAGGCATTGCTGGAGTCGTCACCAGAGCCGCTGCCCTTGGCACTCAACAAACAGCTCTTTCCTCCATTAGAATGGCTGTGGATGAAAACATCGCTCGCATAGAAACATCCATCTCCTTTCTAGAAAAATCTCTAAACTCCCTTTCCGAAGTTGTCCTCCAAAATCGCAGGGAACTAGACCTCCTCTTCCTAAAACAGGGAAGGCTATGTGCTGCATTGGGAGAAGAGTGTTGTTTCTATGCCAATCACTCTGGCCTTATTAAAGATAATATGGCCCAATTAAGAGAGGGGTTAGCTAAGCGTAAAAAAGATTATGATTCAATGTACAACAATAGCTGGACCTCTTGGGGGTTTGATAAGTTTCTTCCTTACCTCCTCCCCTTTTTAGGCCCCCTCTTAACCATTTTGTTTCTTCTCTCTCTGGGTCCTTTGCTGTTCAAGAAGCTTTTAAATATGCTGCGAAATTCTCTCTTCGACAAGCCGATCACAGTTCGATATCAGCAACTGGCCACAAGCGAAAGTGCCTGCCTTCAACTCTCCCGTACAAGTCTAGGCTCTCTTAGTCACCTTAGCCCCCGCAGAAGCCAAAACCCGCACCTGTTGTGCTAACACGTCCCTATCCCACTCCCCTCCTCCTCTCACCTTCCCCCCTTTCCCCTTTACTGGCCGCCGCTAATCCCTGTAAACGGCAATCCACCCAGGACCAAGGGTGCTGAACTGGTTAGTCAATGACGGGCAACTAGACCTTTTCTGCAATAAAACTCTGGACAACCTAAGACAGGAGCCTAGCCAATTTTTGCCAAGGGCCCTGGCCCAATTGCTGCTATGGCCTCCAATGACGGGTAAAATCCAGTAAATTGCACAGCATGGTCTAGACCTAAAACAGGCACAGTTCCCCCTCAGCCAACCAGCCTTTACAAAATAAAGAAAAAGGGGCAGATGTTGGCTATGACTCGAGAAACGAAACCTAAGTCCTGGGCGAGAAATGAAACTTAAGATGTTAAGGAGAAACGAAACCTATTAAGCAGCCCATGGGCATGCGCGGCCACCTCCCTTCCCCTTCCCCTAACCCCTTCCCTGCCCTCCTACCCAGCAACAACCCACGCCAACCAATCTCAACCTCGCCTAAATTTTAACCAATCCAACTACGACACACCACCCCTCAACCCTTTATATTGTACTGCATTTCCCCAGTAAAGCAGACCTGAGCTATCAGCCTCGTCTCCCAAGTCTCTTTGCTGCATCGCCCTCCACACTGGATACCCCCCACCACGGGGGACCGACCCTCAGCGGCCGAGACACCCCCCAATTCACACCCTCAAAGTCACATACTTGAAAACTGCTATATCATGAAAAAAAGAGACAGCTGAACTTAACATGAAGTCATTTGAGTTCATGTCTACAATATATTGTTTTAGTCATTTATGGAAGTTTTAAATCATAAATTCTACTGAAAAGCTATAGGCTTTAAACCACATATTAAGTCTCTCTATGGTGTACTGTTGATACAATATATATGATTTTAAGATATATATGAATAATGGAAATTATGAATTAGAACTATTTAAAATGTTAAGTAATATTTCTGTGGTTAGGGTATACATTTTCTTATATTTCTGCAACAAACTATTTATATTAATCCCCTAAAATGTGCTAAAGCTTTTGCAATATTTCTCCCATTAAGAAAAATAAAATTGTAATATTTGCCACTTCTACACTGTTCAAATATATTTTGGTTAACAATATACCTAGACTCTATAATTTAGGTAAGCTGCTTAGATGAAAGGGCTTGAAATATTTTTTTTTTCTTTTTCATTATTTTGATTCTCTGATTCTTTAAGAGAAACATTAAAATTTGTATTATTTATGTAACACCAAGAATCGAAGGGGTTTCTTATTTCTCTTATGAAAGGAATATTGTTGGTTAATTTTCTCACAACAACCAATATAAAAAAGTTAAATTAACTATATGAAAAGAATATAAGTAGACCTTTGACAACAGAATCAAGCCAACATCATTCAATGGTGACAATCTTTATTTTTTCCTAAGAAATATCATGTTTACTTAATTCTACATCTAACAAATTAGGATTAAAGACACTTCATATCTATAGTAACTTATGTGTGATTGGAGGGTAGAAATATTAATTCTAAATCAATTAATATTTTTACAGACACAAAAATAACAAAATTGTAAAATCAAGAAATTTACACACAACTTTTATTTAGTTTGTGGTTTTAATTTTCAAGCTATTCATGCCAAACAAATGCCTGAGGAAGTATATTGTCTCTGCTTATGGAAATACCTAAAATCATTTTAAAAAGTGCAGTTAATTGGTCTAATCACCGTTAATACCAAGACAAGTGCAGAAAAACATGGATATTTCCACAGGTATATTCATGTTCTGTATATTGTTTGGCTATTTTTTCTGGAATGGAATATTATTATTTAAATTTTCTTGTAAACACTTCTGTCAGTAAGGCTAAGTATTGGAGCCTATACAGCATTTGATTGGATCAGTGGGAAATAAACTCAAACATCTCCTCACTGCTGGTGACTGGGGTCCCATTATTGTTGACTCTGTATCATAGGCTCTCATGTGGCATCAATGCTGTAAATGCCAAATTCTCTGTTTTTTCAGAGACCTTGTCACCAAGGTGCTGGGAAGGCCATGGCCTGAGATCCCCTTTGTGAGAACTATATCCTATCTTAGGACTTCACACAGGCTTCCTGAGGGATTTCTTTTGGTTTGGGTCATGCTGGCCTTCCCCTGGGAGTAAAGAAAGAGCAAAGAAATTACAGAAGGTATTAGCAATGTCTCCACAAATCCTGAAGGAAGAGCCTCCTAAAGGACTTCATTGGCTGCCATTGTCAGTAATATTCATGCTTCAAAAGATGATTGCAGAATAGTATCCCTCTGTATTAGCCAGGGTCCTCTAAAGAAAGAGAACCAAGAGGAATTATACATATTTATCATAATGTATATAATATATATGATATAAATATTATGAGTTTTTAAAAATCAAAAGTGGCTCATGTGACTGTAGAGATGGGCAAGAAAAAATTCTATAAGGCAGGTTGCAAATGAGAGTTCCAATGAAACTTCCTGATGAATTCCCCAGGAGAAGCTGGACAGGTAAATTAAAGATGGCCACTCTCCATTCTGACTGCTGAAATCATCACTTCTCATTTTAAGGCCTTCAACTGATTGGATTAGACTTTTCTCATTGTTGAAGGAAATCCCTAAATTGATTGTGGATATAATCGGCCATAGATGCAAACAATTTACTGAAGATTTAAATCCTCACAGTAACAGTCATGCCAGTGCTTGCTTGACCAAACCTCTGGACACCATAACCTAGCCAACTTGATATGTAAACTTAGACATCACAATCCATACCATGTCATGTTGGCAACAATACACATCTCCTTAAACCCTAATTAATCTCTAAATAAAAACAATAACAGACATAATTTCACTTAGCAATACTCAACTATCCTGCATGCAACTGAAAAAAAAAAACTAAATTTCCTCAGAATAAGATGCAAGTCCTTGGGTAACATTCTGTCCTAAATTTGATACCATATAACTTAAATACAAATCAAATCATTTAATAAGGGTGTGTTAATGTACCCTTGAGGTAAGGCAGTGAAGTTACATTGCTGGTCATGCCAGCTGAAATCAGACTGTTTCTGGTTGTCTTTGCTAACAGCTATTGAATACAAAAGCATTTGCCAAACAAATAGCTGCAAACCATGTACCAGGTTTTTCTTTTCTCAAGAAATGATATCATATCTGGAAGAGCAGCAATTGGATTTGCCAGTTGGTTAAGTGTATGATAATCCCCTGGCATCCTCCAAATCTTTATGTTTTCTGCATAGGCCAAATGGGAAAATTGAATGGGTATGTGATGGAAATCACTACCATTGCTTATTTCAAGTCCTTGATGGTGGCACAATTCTTTGCAATCCTTCCAGGAATGTGGTATTGCTTTCCCCAAAGCACAGTTTTCCTGGTCAAAAGCCATAGGTCTCTTTGGAGAAGGCCAGAAGGAAAATTAACAATGTAAATTTTTGGCAGTGTAGCAGGATCATCCCCCAAGTGGACACAACTTTCCCTTCATTCAAGGTGTTCTGTGTCTTTGAACTGTCTCAAGTCTGGGAGTTGATTAAGGGGACACAGCTCTCTGTTTTTGTAATTCAAGTTAGGCTTTTGTTCACTGGACCTAGAACTCTTCTACTTATAAAAATCAAATAAGAATTTAGTAGCCTGCCTACTTATTTCATGTCTAGATAGCTCATGATCTAATAGCCAACACAATAGGTCTCTTCATGTCAGACTTTTCTGATTATTGCCTTGACTCTGCACTCCATTACGGTATCCAAACCCACCTTGTCTTTGCTGATTAAGTGCTGTCACTTGGCTTCTGCCAATCAGGGATCTGATCATCCTGATTGTGTTTAAGGTTCCAGGTTCAGTGACAGCAGATTCCCATTGATATCTGACCTATAGAGAAGAGGGATCACACAGCTCTTAAGGGATAATGGAGTTAGCCTCACAAATTTATTCTCAGTCCTGGTGAAAGGTGTTTCCTCTGGACATTCCTAGGATAGGTGAGCAAGTCTTGCATGATACAACCCCTCCAACATTCCAATCTCTTGAAACCTTTGCATACATTCATCTATATTATGCCAGAGTAGTTCTGACATTTCAGGTTCAGATAATGTAGGCCAGCTTTTGGTCCATGTTTGGGCCAACCACCCTAACCAACTTTAGAGCACTTTCTAACCCCTCAAACTACAACAATTTATCCAAAATCTTTGCTTAGTATGTCCATTTCAATAAATTCAGCCTGTTTTAACTTTATATTCCTTCTAAAATTATCACATTCACTTAATATCCATTCCCAAAAATATCCCCATGATTTCTGTCAGTATAAATTGGAAAATTCAGGTATTTCTGTTCGAGTGTAGTGCACCTCTTAATATATCACACTTTGTAACACACTTTTTGAGGCCTGATGGTAATTCATTATAGTTATAGGTGTAGAAGAAAATAGGGGTAGTACGGGTGTGTCATGGGAAGAACTAGAAGGGTCTTTTAAGACAACTTTCTCATGACACTTTATTGCAGTTTCATCTGGTGAAACAGAACAGTGTCTGAGGGCTGTTTCCTCAGGGAAAGTGTTTATGTGTTTATCAGGCTCAGCATGGTTAATCTCTTTAGGTGGTTGGATGGCTTATTCCTTATGGCAAATTTGACATTGAGGTGCTGATTCCTCAGGGTAGGAATTACAAGTTTATCTGCAAAGACTCAGCAAGTTTAGCATTTCAATGTATCCACTTTCTTCATTATGCACAAATATATCCCCATTTCAATTATCATGGACAAATTCCTTTGCAAAGAATGTTGATCATATCAACAGTGATTAAATCATTATCATAGACATTTATCAAATTTAAATGCTAAAAAAACTTTTGAATTAAAAATATTTGATAATAAGAAAAATGTGATAATTTTATTTCATAATGTTAATTATCTTTCATACATCTTATTCAGGGATTTTATATTTTGTCCTTTTTAAATCTTTGCTTTGATGCCAATGTACAGTTCAAATGTAAGGGAAATCTGACTCATTAGTTTAATTATACAATTTAATATGTTTATTAATTTTGGTTACAGTGTTTTATCATATCAACACTTTGGGTATATCTGGACAATATCATTGTGGTCATTATGAAAATGTAAACCCAATCCACAAAATTAAAATTTCCCAGTGTTTTCTATTTTCCTGTGACTATAATATAAACATACATAAATAATCAAATTTATAAGTATGGAATTCATTATTTTTTATATCTGTGATATTTGTCTGATAGCATTTAAATATATATATGGCATGCATTCATATCAATTTAAGTATATGTGGCATTATATTTCTGCAAAGATGTACCTTGGCAATTTTTGAAAAAATATTCCACAGGCATTTTCATATGGATTTGTTGATTTTTAAAAAACTATTCATGATTTATTCAATCTTATTGAAACCTCAACTTTAAAAAGTTTATATTTTCAAAATTGTAAACAATATTTTCTTAATTTTAATTATCTGTCCACCACTATAGTTTCTCTATTGTATATAAAAATGAAGTTATATCTTTTTTTGAAATAAAATTTATAAATTTTTTAATCTACATTTTTGAGTTTGAAAAGGTAAAGTTCATGGAATAAAGTATCAATGCTGGTTTATTTCCAAAGTTATCTTTTATTTTCCCTGCTCCAGGCCTGAATCATCTGATTCTACAAGGACTATCATATCATATTTGTGGGTAACCTTACTTAGAAACCAAGAAGTAGGCTTTAAGAGTATTGTTGCATTTGGATTACCAATCCTTTTAATCCCTTTCAAGATGTACTTTATATAGGCATGTAGAATCATAGCCAACATCATAGCTTAAAAATATACACAGCATAAATTAAGGCAAAACTAAAAGGAGACATAAGAAATACACAGTACTAACAAGAAACTTTAACTTACTTTTATTCATAGCTTTTGGAACACACAAACAAAAACTAAATGAGCATATGAAAAATATGAAACATATACAGAATATATTTTATCTAATTGGCATAAATATAACACTGCACCCAATGATGACACAATTGTCACTTTTTCAAAATCACATGGAAAGTTTATGAAAAGTATACATTTGCTGTAGGTTAAAGAAATCACCTACAAATGTCAAAATATTGAAAAATCTAAAGTATATGTAAACTACAATGGAATAATGCTAGATATCTATAACATGCTTATAGTCATAGAACTTTAACTAAATGAGTATTCACTATCAATGTTCGACAGAAATCTCTATAGAATAATAAGATAGGAAGCTAACTTCCTGAATAGAAACAAAGAGAACATTCTTTCTAATGGACATAGAAGCAAAATCCACAACAAATGTGAATGGAACATAGGTAAATATTAAATGGATAATATTTCATAAAAAGGAGAATTAATCCATATATATAATGCTTAACTTTTGTAAAAGCATTCAATATAGTTCACTACAGTAACCAGAAATAAAAGAGAAAAACCTGTCATTATCTCAATAGATGTAAAAAAGCACTTGGCATAATCCAGCCAAATCAATGAAAAACTATATTAAAAATCTAGAAATAGACGATTCTTAATCTCACAAAGAATGCCTATAATAAAACCTGTTTCCAACATTATAAGCAATGTTGGGATTTTGAAAACTTTCCACCTGATATTCTATATGGAAATGACTGCTGCCATCATTGTTATTTAATTTGTACTGGTGTGACTCAATTGTACAAGTAATTAAGATGAGTACTAAATGACAAATTTAAAAAGGAAGACAAAATTGTCATTATATCCAAATAAACTGTATATCTAGAAATTTCAAAATAATTTATAATCTATTAGATTTAATGACTCATTACAAATTGGCTGGATGGCCAATAACAAATCAATTATTTCTCCATATTTTGGAAACAAACAAATAAAAGATAAAATTAAAGAAGATACCATTTACACAACCAAAGAATCTATCAAATAACAATCACAAAATGTGTTTAAACCTTTACATTGACAACTGCAAAATATTATTGAAAGAAGTTAAAGAAACCTTAATAAATGGTGGCATATATCATATAGAATATAATTGCTAAAATTAAATTAATGCCAAATTATTCCATATATTAAATTTAATTTAATTTAATTTAATTCCTCTAAAGATTGCAGGGTTTATTAATGTGAGTAATTCACAAACAAATTCTAAGTTAATAAGCAATGTGCCAAAAAGCGTGAAAACCAACTGGAATTAGAAGAACCAAGTGGCCAGACTTAAATCACCAAGTATGAAGAACTCTTATGGAACCTATTTATTACACTGTATGTTAATGGCACAAGGGTAAATAAATTAATTAGTAGAGCTGGTTAAGGAGTTCAGAAGCATAGCCACAATTATGCAACCACATGATTTATAAAAAAGCAGACATTGTGGTGCAGTTGGTCAAATGATGGCCTTTTAAATAAATGGTAATTTGTGAAGTGGTTACCCATAATGAAAATAAATTCAGGGTTCTAACCTCACACAATAAACCAAAATTAATTAAAAATCATTTTAAGGTATACAACTTGTAGGTATAAATAAAAAAATAGATGAATTAATTAAAAATACAGATTTTAGAAAAAATACATAAATAAATTTGTGAATTAGAATGGTAAGAATTGTATCAACAGCCAGATTAGACTTTAATCTTAAAATCTAAATAAATGAATGGAACTATTTCAAAATTAAGAATTCTTTTTCTTCATGAGACATCATTACAATGGAAAGTGGTAATATGGAATGTGGAAGAATGTATAAAATCTCCTACCAAAAAAAAAAAAAAAAGAGAAAATAATAGGTGACTAAAATAAAAATTATCCAAAAGCTTGAACATGTAATTCACAAAAAAGGATGTACAAGAGGCTAATAAACTTACAAAAGTGTGCTCTACAAATCCAGGCATCAGAAAAATGTGAACAAATCCATTATGAGACATTGTCACCACTTACAACAATGGCTGATATTTAGATGACCTATAATATCAATTGTTAGTTAAGATGTAGAGAAAAAAGAAATATGAACCTTGCTAAGCAACCACCTTGGAGATTTGGGGGCAGTTCCAACAAAAATGGAACATATTCTCAGTTTATAACCAGCAACCCCCAACACAACAAAAGTTTACACTCCACAAATGTAGATACGCCTTACCAAAAGATACATACTAATTAATGTTTTCACTATATTTAACAACAGCAAGAAAAAAAAACCCAAAAACCTACTCAAATTTCACCAAACCTAACAATGATAAATGCTCTGTGGAATGTTCACATGATGAAATAAAATATAGGAACTGGCATAAATGAAATACAATTATAGTAAACAAAAGAGATGAATATCACCAACATAATATTCTGTGAGAGGAGAGACAAAAAGAAGCAACACATATAATTTTATTTATATGAATTACAAAAATGGGTAATAATGTTTTCTGATGGAATGCAGGAAAATATCTTTTGATATGGTATTGATTAGAGTAGGCCATGAGGGGACCTCTGGGGTTTTAGTACATTTCTGAACTGGATACCAGTTATACAAGTGATCTTTTTTTTTTTTTAATATACTTTTTTATTTTTATTTTTAAAAGAAACTTACATTAAATAAACTTTACACAAAAAATATAAGGGATTCCCATATGCCCCGCTCCCTAGCTCTCCCACATTTTTTCCACATTAACAACATCCTTCTTTAATGTGGTAAATTTGCAACAATTGATGAGCACATCTTGAAGCATTGCCACTAAGCAATGATTTTAGTTTACATTGTAGTTTATACTCTCTAATGCACATTTTTGCAATTTATTACAAGATACACAATGACCTATATCTGTCACTGCAATATCATTCAGGATAAACCCTAAGTTCTGAAAATGCCTCCAAATTATACCTATTTTCCCTCTTCCTCTCCTCAGAACATCCAGTCACCACTGCCTCCACATCCATGATAAAATTTCTTCCATTACTAGAATCAAAAAAGGCTAGAGTAGCATAACTGGAAGTCTACTCTAGTCCATCATCCATTCCCAAATCCTGAGGATTCTGTGCTGGTAAAACCCACCCTACTTCTAATTGAGAGGGAGCTTAGAGCCCATGGGATAGATGGATGGGACTATCTTGCTTGCAGTTGTGGACTTTTTCTGTTCCTTGAGATGGTCATTGTCAGTCATCATTTCCTTGTTAGTTGTCATGGGTGAATCCAAAGAACTGGAAAGTAGGTGTTGCAAGTCTGTTGAGATTCAGGGCCCAACTGGCACATGGACAACCCAAAGATTTAAATTTCTTGGTCATACAGCTATCAACTCTAGTACTATGTATAGATTCAAATAGAGGGGCAGCAGAGCCATGTGTAGGAAAAACACAACTGTGTCCAACTCTATTGCACTGGGGAGCATAAATTCCAAGTGGGACCCAATGGAAGGGTGCCAAACTCCTGAGCTATCTGCCATGCCTATAGTGTCTGGATGTCTTCAGAGCTCTCAGGAGCCCCACTATTTGAGGTAATATTTACTTTGGCAGTCAATGAGTTCCTGCTGAGACGTGTATAAGAGTAATCTCTGAAGTGACCTCCTGTCTCACTTTGAAGTCCCTTAGCCATATAAACTCATTTTTTTTTTTTTGCCCTTTCCCACTTTTGGTCAAGGTCTTTTTCCAATTGCATTAGTAGTTGGCTCTTGGTAGTAATCCCTTGGTGCCAGGGAAGCTTATCCTCAGGAGTCATGTCCCAGGCTGCGGGGAAGGTAATGCATTCATATACTGAGTTTTGGCTTAGAATGAGGCCACATTTGAGCAATAAGGAGGCTTTCAATAGGTAACACTTAGGAACCCTATTATGCTAAGCTAAGTTTCACTTTCAAAAGTAAAATTTCATAAGTACAGTCAAAACAATCAAGGTTCTGTCAATGGTACACCCTCCTTCAGTAGTCACTGCCCCCTCTACTCAGGAAATTCTTGCTGTCCCATTAGAGAATGTGGCAGAGTTCTCCAGGATGGGAATTTGATATTTCTTTGGTTATTGTGTGGATCTCCATCCACTGTGACAATGTCCTATGAACATTTGAACACATTCATATGCCTTATAGATATGCCCCAGGTAACACCCTCCCATGCATTCCCCATCTCTGACACCCCTCATAAATGATCCTCCCCTGTAACAGTTGTAGCCCTTCCATGATCCAAAATTTATTCAAAATTGAAACCAACTAAATAACCAAATACAATTAATAGGAAAATGATATAAAATGATGCTTTTAAAAATAATATATAAATTAAGAAAATTTTTTTAAAGTTTGAAATAATATTAAAATATAAAATATAAAATTTAAAAAAATTAACGTATGTCTTTCATCACTCAGATCTGTTGTCTTGTATATACAGTGACATTTGTTTCCATTTATTCACCCAGTGTCTTATTTATTTTTCATTTTATCTTCAAAGAAGCTTTAAGTTACATAAAAGTCATTTACAGAATATAGGTGATTCTTATATACCCAACATTCTTTCTCTTTCTCCCTTTCCCCTATTAATAACATTTTATATGTGGATGGTGCATTTGTTACAATTGATGTTCACATATTGAAATATTGCTAGTAACCATGTGCCGCGGTCCAGCCGAGGCATGAGGGAGCAAGACTGAAGGTGGTTAAGGGAGTCGGCGAGAGTGATGAGTCGCACACCCAAGTGAGAATTGACGACTGATGACTGGCGACTGGCGACTCATGACTGACTTTATTGTAAGATAAGCACAGTTTTTATATTCTATTTTTTGGCAAGCGTAAGCAATCTCTTTGAAGTTATGCAAGGTTGTAGACGTCATATAGACTTGAGATAAGCGCTTTCAGTTTCATGGTGACAGAATGTTAACTTTTTAGGAACAGTAACTTACGGCATAGTAGTTCTTGCTCTGATGTTTAAGATTAGATATGCTAGACTTGTGGTTAAACTTTATGTTTTTAGCTAAAGAGTCATCAAGATCCTGAACTATCTTTTAGGCAGTAGTTTCCTGCTTGTAGTTTACTTTTTAAAATTCTTACAAAGATCTAAAGAAATTTATTTTCTATATAGGCTTAAATTAACCAGGGTTATTTGTAAGATATGGCATCACAC
>JAQZBX010095912.1:0-11860 GCA_029593785.1 Cabassous unicinctus
ATTTTTTTAATTAAAGAATTTGTGAGCCTACAAAATAATCATGCATAATGTGCTGAATTGCCATATATTACCACTCCACCAATAGTTTACATTGTTGTGGAACATTGTTACAGATGATAAAAGAACATGATTATACTAACACTACTAACTATGGTCCATAGCATACATCCTCAATAAATTATTTTTGAATGAATGCAAACATTCATGAAATGCACTAGTCTTAGATTAACGAAGGGTATTAAAGTTCATATTTTTATTTTATTAAGGATCATATTTTTTATTTTTAGAAGCAAAGACTCTCTTTTCAAGGCCTCATGTCTTGTTTGATTCAGGAAAGAATAAACTCTTCTAAAAGGATGAATGAAAAGAAGGAGATTGATCTAAGTCATACATAAAAATTTGAATCAGACACGTCAGAAAAATAAAGAGAAAGAGATAATTTTATTTCCAGGATGGAAATCATATTCAATTCTTTCTCAAAGATTTTATTACTGCTATCATTATTATTAACTTAAAAACTAGAATTTAATAAACATTGGATTGGTTCATCTAAATCCAAATTTTTTTGTTAATACATGTTAACTTGTCATAATCACAGGTATAATTTTTATAATTGACTTTTCTAAATTGGGCACTATTTCTCTTATTTTTTATTTAATTTTTTTAATATCAGTGTTACCGGATACTAAATTAACCCAAGATAATAATACAAGAAATATGCTTTGAATTCTGGTTACACTACCACCCCCCTGTTTTTGTTCAGTCCTCAACTTGAGGTATATGGGATGATGTCCATTCTTCTTCAAGCAGAGAAGGGACATAGATATTATTGGTCAATAAATGAATGTGTTTTGCTTGCAGTTAAAGATTTTGGTGTGGGACTGGTCCATCATCATTGTTTTGTTAGTTGCCCAAGTCAAGCCCAAAGGACTGGAGAGTGGAAGTTGGCCACATATATGCTGAGTTCAAGGGCTAAACCAGCATATGAACAATCCGAAGACTTTAAGTTTCTGAGAAATACAGTTAACAGATTGATTGAAAATTTTAGGTTCAGATAAAAAGAGGAGAATAAGGATTAGACGATTTATAAATGAATACAACTATGTTATATTGGGGAAATAGATTTTCATATATTTCCAGATAGGGCCCATTGAGGGGGTATTGATTTCATGAGGCCATATGGCTTGCCTATGGTGTCCGGACATCTCTAGGGTCCTCAGGTGCTTTTTTGTTATTTTAATTTATTTTTATTTGCTAACAAACCAATTATTGGTACATATTAATAAAGCAAAAATCCATCCAAAGTGTACAATCAACAGTATTTGGTGTTATCACGTATTTGTGCATTCATCACTTCCATAATTCTTAGAGCACTTTCATTATTCTAATAATAATAATAAACAAAAAACAATCAAACAAACAAAACTCATCACCTCTCAGTCTCACTATGCTTCCCCTGCCATATATAGCTGCGATTCTTTTTCCTTCTCTCTAGTATATTTGTATTTATAGTTGGCAAAAACAGTCTTATATATGCAATATCACCCATACTCGTGTTTTACATGAGGTTTTACTATCATATACAGTACCAAATTTCAGATTTTAACTTTCCTTCTAGTAATATACATGACCATAGACTTTCCCTTTCAACCACTGTCATACCTATATAATAGCTCTGCTATTTACAAATGCCAGGATATGCTTTCACAATTTCTATTCATTTACAAACAACCATTTTACCAACTCTGCACAGATTAAACCTCAGCTTTCCATTCTCTACCCTCCTTTTATTTTCTGGTGACCTATATTCTAATTAACTCCATGAGTTTACAAAATATATTTAGTTCATAATAACACAAACATAGAGTATTTGTCCTTTCTCTCTGGCTTGCATCACTCAGCATAATATCCTCCAGGTTCATTCATGTTGTCATATGCTTCACGACTTCATTTCTTTTTACCTCTGCCTAATATTCTGTCGTGTATATAAACTACAATTTGTTTATCCATTCATCAGTGGATGGACAACTGGATTGTTTCCAACTTTTGGCAATCATGAAAAATGCGACTAGGAACATCAGTTTGCAGATGTCTGTTCATGTCTCTGCTCTCAGTTCTTCTGGATATATATTTAGTAATTGTATTGTTGGGTTACATGGAAAGTCTCTATTCAACTTCCTTAGTTGAATAATCCTCCCAACAATCCTCCACAGTGGCTGTACCATTCTGCATTCCCGCCAACAATGAATAAGCGTTCCAATCTCTCCACAACCTCGCCAACATTTACAGTTTTCTGACTTTTTTTTGCCCATTTTTAAATTGAGTAGTTTGTCTTTTTATTGTTGAGTTGTATGATTTATTTGTATATCATGGATATTAAACTTTTATTGGATATGCGGTAGCCAAATATTTTCTCCCATTGAGTCAGCTGCCTTTTCACCCTTTTGACAAACTCCTTTGAGATGCAAAAGTGTTTAATTTTGAGGAGGTCCTATTTATCTATGTTTTTCTTTGGTTGCTTCTGCTTGGGTGTAAGGTTTAAGAAACTACCTCCTACCATAAGATCTTGAAGATGTTTTCCTACATTTTCTTCTAGGAATTTTATGGTTGTCGCTTTTATATTTAGGTCCTTGATCCATTTTGAGATAATTTTGGTATAAGATGTGAAATACAGGTCTTCTTTCTTTCTTTTGTATATGAATATCCAGTTCTCCCAGCACTGTTTGTTGAAAAGACTGTTCTGGACCAGCTGGGAGGGCTTGACATCCTTTGCCAAAAATCAATTGATTGTAGATATGACAGTCTATTTCTGGGTCCTCAATTCAGTTCCATTTGTCAATGTGTCTATCTCTATGCCAGTATCGTGCTGTTTTTTTTACCACTATAGCTAGATAATATGTTTTAAAGTCCAGAAGTGAGAGTCCTCCAACCTCGTTCTTTTTAAATATCTTTTTTGGCTATTCAAAGCTCCTTACCTTTCCAACTAAATTTGATAATTGGTTTTTCCACTTCTGCAAAAAAGGCTGTTGGGGATTGTGTTGAATCTGTAAATCAGTTTGGGTAGAATTTATGTCTTAACTATACCTCGTCTTCCAATCCAGGAATATGGAATGTCCTTCCACTTATTTAAGTTTTCATCAGTTTCTTTTAGCAATGTTTTATAGTTTTCTGAATAAAACTTTAACTTTTCACTGATGATATTATCCTATATCTAGAATCTCCTGAAAAATACACAACAGCACTACTAGAACTCATAGATATGTTCCACAAAATAGCAGGATTCAAGATTAATACACAAAAATCAAAAGCTTTTCTTTACACTACTGAAGTGAAATCTGAGGAGGAAATCAGAAAAAAATTACATTTATAATAACAACTAAAACATTCAAATATTTAGGAATAAACCTAAGAAGAACATAAAGGACCTGCACTTTTGTTTGAGGCTTTGTGTCATTTTGTGAAGTCTAGCTGAGACCTGTATCAGTGTAACCTACAGAATGACTTCCCATCTCACTTTGAAATCTCTTAGCCATAAAAACTCTATTTTATTTAATATTTTCTTCATTTGGTCAAGGTTTTTCTCCAAATGCATCACTGACTAATACCTAATAATCCCTTTGTGCCAGCAAGGCTCATCCCTAGGAATTATATCTTACGTTGGGGGGAAGCTTGTGAGTTTATTTGCAGAGTTTGACTTAGAGAGAGGCACGTTTGAGTAACAAAGAGGCTTTCAGGAGGTAACTCTTAGGCATTAATTATACTTAGGCTTAGTTTCCTTATTACTGGAATAAGGTTCATAAATGCAAGCCTTAAGATTGAGGGCTTGGCTTACTGGCCTGTTTTCTTTTATTAGGCAAGGCTTATATATTCCAGAGCTTTATGCCATCTTAGTTGAGAAAGTAGCAAGACTTCACCAGAAGGAAAATTTAACATTTTGTTAACATCTTGGTTTCTATCTATCCAGAAAACATATCTATGACAACAAGGATGCATGTATATACGATAGATGTATCTAGCTATATAATTTCAAGATGTTCAAAATGCCCTGTCTGTTGGAATACCTGACTGTATCCCATTTTAACCTTCTTAAAACAGAATTATGTAGACTTGCTTTGCTTCTCATGTAAAGTTCTCCTTCTCTCTTTCTCTTTTTTTGGAAAATGAGGCTTTGACCTGCCATCATGCATGTACTTTCAGAGAAACCTCAAAGTAAAACAGTATAGGTGTCAAGGGACTTTGGTTGTTTCTATGGCATATAACATTTTTCTAAGAAAAAAATGCAATGTTCCCATAACCCCACCCCTATTTTTGATGCTTAACATTGGTGTGGTATTTTTGTTACAAGTGATGAAAGTATGTTAAAATATTATTGTTAACTGCAGTCCATATTTTGTTTTAGGTACATTCTTCCCCGTATGCCACCCTACTCTCAGCACCCTGTACAAGTGATATAACTTTGTTATAGATCCTGAAAAAATATTCCTATATTTGCACCATTTACCAAAATCCTTGGCCACCACAGATTTCACTGTGTTCAAAAATCCCACATTTCAACCTTTGGCTATCCTTCTAGCAACATATACAATCCAAAGCTTTCCCTTTTGACCACGTTCACCGACATACTTCAGTGTTTTTAATTATACTTTTCCTGTTGTGCTACCATTGCCCCTGTCCATTTCCAAATCATGACAGTCAACCTAATTATAAACTCTGCAGAGATTAAGCATTGGCTCTCTATTCTCTACTCCTATTCTACCATCTGGTAAGCTATCTTCTAGATTCTACCTCTATGATTTTGCTCATTATACTTAGTTCATATCAGTGAAATCATACAATATTAGTCCTTTTTGCCTGGCTTATTTCATTCAAAATAAGGTCCTTGAGGTTCATCCACGTATTTGCATGTGTCAATATTTCATTCATCCTTAGAGCTGAATAATATTCTATTGTATGTATGTACCATATATTGTTGATAAATTCTTAGGTTGCTTCCATCTTTTTGAAATTGTGAATAATGCCGCTATGAACATTGTTTAGCATATATCTAGTTATGCCTCTGCTTTCAATTCTTCTGGGTATATGCCTCATAGCAGGATATCATATGGCAATTCTATACTAGCTTCTTGAGGATCTGCTAAACTATAACTTAACAGTGGCTGCACAGTTCTATATTCCCACCAGCAGTGAATGACTGTTCCTATTTCTTCATATCCTCTCCAACATTTGTAGTTTTCTATCTTTTTAATGACAGCCAGTCTCGTAGGGTTGAGATGATATCTCATTGTAGCATTGATTTGCATTTCTCTAATACCTTGTGATGTTGAGCATCTTTTCATGTGCTTTTTTTTAGCCATTTGTACCTCCTCTTTGGAAAACACGTCTGTTCGTGTCTCTTCCTGTTTCAACTGGGTTGTTTGAGTTTTATTGTTGAGTTGTAAGATTTCTTTATTTATGATGATTATTAGACCCTTATTGAATACATGGTTTCCAAATATTTTTTCTTATTGAGAAGGTTACCTTTTCACTTTCTTGACACATGCCTCTGTAGCACAAAAGTTTTTGATTTTGAGGAGGTCCCAGTATCTAATTTGCCTTTTGTTGCCCATATTTTGTCTGTAAACCTTATGAAACCATTGCTAAGCACAAGATGTCGAATATGCTTCCCTACACTTTCTTCTACAAGTATAAAGGTCCTGTCTCTTATATTTAGTTCTTTGATCCATGTTCATTTAGTTTTTGTATAGGGTGTGAGATAGGGATCCTCTTTCATTCTTTTGGATGTGGATATCCAGTTCTTTCAGCACCATTTGTTGAAGAGACTATGCTGTCCCAGTTGAGTGAACTTGGCAGCTTTGTCAAATATCGGTTGGCCATATAAGAGTGGGTCTATTTCTGAACTCTCAAGTCTGTTCCATTGGTTAATATGTCTATCCTTGTCCCAATACCATGCAGTTTTGACCACTGTATCTTTGCAATATTCTTTCAAGGCAAGTAGTGTTAGTCTTCCAACTTCATTCTTTTTAGAAAGATGTTTTTGGCTATTTGGGGCCCCTTACCCTTCCAAATAAATGTGATAATTAGCTTTTGAATTTATGCAAAAAAGGCTAATTTTTATTGGGATTGTGTTGAATCTGGAAATCATTTTAGGCAGAATTGACATTTTCATATCCATAGGCATGAAATGTCTTCCCATTTATTTAAGTCTTTTTTGATTTCTTTTAACAATGTGTTTTTTCTGTGCACAAGTCCTTTACATCCTAAGTTAACTTTATTCTTAGATATTTGATATGTTTAGTTGCTATTGTAACTGAAATTATTTTCCTGACATCCTCCTAAGATCATTCATTACTAATGTATTGATACATTACTGACTTTGGGGTGTTGAATTTGCATTTTGCCAATTTGCTAAACTCGTTTATTAGCTCTTGAAGCTTTGTTGTAGGGTTTTTTTGGATTTTCTATACGTAGGATCATGTTACCTGCAAATAGTGAAAGTTTTACTTCTTCCTTCCCAATTTGGTTGCCTTTTATTTCACATTCTTGCCTGACTGCTCAAAATGAAAATTTCTAACATGATGTTGAAAAAAAGTGGTGACAGTGGGCATCATTGTCTTCTTCTGGATTTTAAAGGAAAAGTTTTCAGTCTTCACACCTTCAGTATAATGTTAGCTGTGGGTTTTTAATATATACCTTTTATCATGAAAGGAAGAATCCTTCTATTCCTATCTTTCAAATGTTTTTATCAGGAAAGAGTGTTGGATTTTATCAAATGACTTTTCTGTGATGATAGAGATGATCATGTAATTTTTCTTCTTTAATTTGTTAATCTGGTATATTAAATTAATTGATTTTCTTGTGTTGAAACATCCATGCATACTTGGGATAAAACCCACTTGATCATTGTGTATAATTTGCTTAATATGGATTAAATTTGCACGTATTTTGTTAAGGATTTTTGTATTTTTGTTCATTAGAGATATTGGTTTGTAATTTTCTTTTCTTGTAGCATCTTCTTGTGCCTTTGATATTAGATTGGTGTTGGCTTTATAGAATGAGTTAAGTAATGTTCCTCTTCTCCAGTTTTTGGAAGAATTTGAGCAAGATTGGTATTAGTTCTTTTTGGAATGTTTTGTAGAATTTACCTGTGAATCCATCTAGTCTTGGGCTTTTGTAGGTTGGGAGGTTTTTGATGACCGATTCAATCTCAATACTTGCAGTTGATCTGTTGATGTCTTATATATCTTCTTTAGTAAGTGTAGGTTGTTTGTATTTCTAGGAAGTCATTCATTTCATCTAAGTTGTCTAATTTATTGGCATACAGATGTTCATAGTATCATCTTATGAATCTTTTTATTTATGTGGGATTAACGGTAATGTCCCTTGTCTAATTTTTGATTTTATTTATTTGCATCTTCTCTCTTTTTTCTTTCTTCATCCAGCAAAGTGTGTGTCAATTTTGTTAATCTTATAAAATCATATTTTCATTTTGCTAATTATATTTATTGCTTCTTTTAAATTTGCAATTTCATTTATTTCTGCCCTAATATTTATTATTTCTTTCCTTCTACTTCCTTTGGGATAAATTTGCTCTTCTTTTTTCATTCCTCCAGTTGCGTTTTTTGTTTTTTGATTTTAGCTCTTTCTTCTTTTTTTATTATAAGCATTTAGGGCGATAAATTTCCCTCTCAGCACAGCCTTCACTGCATCCCACAAATTTTGAAATGTTGTGTTCTGTTTCTCATTCATCTTGAAATATTTACTGATTTCTCTTGCAGTTTATTCATTGGCCCACTGACTGTTTAAGTGTGTGTTTAACTACCATATATTTTTTAATTCTCCGGATCTCTGCCCATTGTTTCTAGCTTCATTCTATTGAGGTCAGAGAAAGCGCTTGGTATGATTTCAAACTTTCTAAATTTATAGAGACTTGTTCTGTGACCTAACATATAGTCTATCCTGGAGAATGATACATGAGCACTCAAAAAGAATGTATATCCTGCTGTTTGGGGGTGCATTGTTCAGTATATATCTTTTAAATTTAGTTCCTTTACCTTATTCTTCAAGATCTCTGTTTCTTTATTGATCTTCTGTCTAAATGTTTTATCTATCAATGCGAAATCCCCCCTATTATTATACAAGCGTGTCTATTTCTCCACTGTTTGTCTGTGTTTGTCTCATGTATTTTGGGGCATCCTGGTTAGGTGTACAGATATTTATTATTTTTATTTCTTCTTGATAGATTATCATATATGTAAATATATATATAAATATATAAACATATAAATATATATAGTCCTTCTTTGTCTCTTATAATATTTTTGCATTTAAAGTCTATTTTGTCTGATAATAGTATAGCTATCCCAGATCTTTTTTTGGTTACAGTTTGCATGAAAAATCATTTTCCAAATTTTCACTTGCAACTTATTTGTGTCCTTGAATCTAAGGTGAGTCTCCTGTAGACACCACATAGGAGGATCATTTTTTATATCCATTATACCAAAATATGCCTCTTAATTGGAGAATTTAATCCATTAACTTCATTGGTATTACTCTAAGGCAATAATGACTTCAACCCTTTTATCTTTAAGCTTTTTTATGTCATATCTTATTTTTACTTCTCTTTTTAGTTACCCTTACTAATAATCTGAATTTCTACACTCTACTCCAAACCTCTTTCTCCTGTCTTTTCCTTTCACCCTGCAGCACACCCTTTAGTATTTCTTGTAGGGCAGAACTCTTATTGATACATTCTCTCAATTTCTGTTTATCTGTGGATATTTTAATCTCTCCTTCATTCTTAAAATACAATTTTCCTGGACACAGAATTCTTTGCTAGTAGGTTTTCTTTTTCAATACCTTAAATATGTCATCACAGCCTTCTTGCTTCCATGGTTTCAGATGAGAAATCAGCATTTAACCTTACTAAGCATCCCGTGTATGTGATGGATCACTTTTCTCTTGCTTCTTTCAGGATTATCTATTTTTTTTTTTGACATTTGACAACCTATTAGTAAGTTTTCAGAGTAGTTCTGTTAGGATTTATTCTGTTAGGAGTACACTGCACTTCCTGAACATGTACATCTGTGTTCCTCATAAGAGTTGCAAAATTTTGGGCAATTATTTCCTCAAATATTCCTTCTACTCCTTTTTCCTTCTCTTCTCACTCTGGGACACCCATAATGCATATGTTTGCACATTTCATGCTGTCATCCAATTCCGTGAGAGCCTGCTTGACTTTTTTACCCTTTATTCTCTATCTGTTCTTCTGTCTGTTTGATTTTAGATGTTATATCTTCTAATTCACTAATTCTTTCCTCTGCCTGTTCAAATCTGCTGTTGTCTGTTTTTATTGCACTTTTAATTTCCTCTATTGTGTCTTTAATTATCATAAGATCTGCTATTTTTCCATGCATATTTACAATTTCTTCTCTGTGCTCCCCCAGTGTCTCCTTAATATCCTTTATTTCTTCCTTCATCACCTTGAATTGATTTAGGAGATTTTTGTGGACATTTTTTATTGTTCAAATTCTGCATCTCCTTTGGCTTTTGAGTTTGTTCCTTTCACTGGGCTATATCTTCTTTCTTGACATGGCTTGTAACTTTTTGCTGATGTCTAGGCACCTGTTTATTTTTATGAGTTTATTCTATTGTTCAGTTTCGCACTCTTGATGAGTGTTTTATTGTTGTTTGGTTTTGTGTTAAGGCTCTTCATTGACATTTAGCTCAGCTTATTTGAAATCTTTAGAATTGCCTGTGTTTAACCGGTAAATACCAGGCCAGGTGTACATGAAAGTGGCACAGACCAGTTCCAAACAGCCTTTTCCTCCACAGTGGCCACTCTTGGTCTTCCAACACTGCTACTTTCTGGATGTTGTACTATAATACCCTGATCTCCAGAATCCAAGCAGAGCCAACTCATTTCCCCCTGTGCCTGCATGTACCTGCCTATGCCAGGTGGGTCTCCCTCACAGAACACTTATGACTGGCTAGGCCCTATGGTTGGCTGTGCCACTTGCCCTGTGCCCTCACTGCTTCCCCCTGCTCTTGGCAAGGCTTCTCTTACTGACTTCCCATGCTTTCCTTGCTGTGGCCTCACTGATTCTCACTACATCCAGTTATGTCCCCCTTGCCAGCCACCTGTGAGCCACTTGACCCATGGCCCCATCACTGCTTCTATGCCCATCAAGCCTGCCTGTCTTCTTGCCACTTCTGGACAATGAGTGTACCCTGCTACTCTCTACTCTGTTTAAATACTCCAACACCTTTGTCATTCTTATTTAATACAGTATTCTCTATCATGATAATATTTCTTAGTTTGCTTATCCAATCCATAATAATTAAATATTTTATGTTATTGCTATTATAAAACACCTTGCTTTGTATCTGATATTTCTTAAACACCCATATAAGAGCCTTAAAATCATAATGACAAAGGTATACATTGCTGTTGGGGACCTTCACGGTAGCACACATATTATGCACCTTGTCAGCAGCACCGGTGATATGTAACATGGCCGCCAGGGCTGATACAAGAACAGCTTAAGCTATTGTTAGCCTTCTTCAAGGAAGTTAAGAGAGTTCGCACCTAAAGCTTTTCTGCCACCTACCCCAGCAACAACAACCACCAATCCCAAACCGCCACCCGTCCTTACTAAGCCTAGCAACAGCAGCCACCAATCCCAAACCGCCACCCGTTCTTAACAGCCACCAATCCTCACCCTTTTCCCCCTCAGTATATATACCCTGCCTCTTCAATAAACTTTTGTAGCTTGATCAGAATCTTGTCTTGCTGTCATCTCTCGCGTCTCTTGTTCCATCCCATTCCCGCTCCCCCTCTCCAGGTTCCCGTTGATTGTCCCGCAGGCCGGGACAAGTGGTGCCCAATGTGGGGCTCGAGTACGGGGGACTCAGCGACGAACGTTGGTCAGAGAAGACGGCCGCATTACGGAGGAGACAAGGGATCATCGCGGGGAAGCCTGCCCAGCGAACATAGAATCCCGGTAAGAGACCAACCCAATTATGGGACAAGCATTAAGTGAGCACGAAGTGTTCATGGAGGGCCTAAAAGAGGCTTTAAAGATGCGAGGGGTAAAGGTTAAGGTTAAGCAGTTATTAAGTTTTTTTGATTTTTTAAAAGAGGTTTGTCCCTGGTTCCCTCAAGAAGGAACAATAGATGAAAAAAGATGGATGAGAGTTGGAGATGCGCTTAAAGATTTTTACTACACATTTGGTCCAGAGAAAGTACCAGTTACTACTTTTGCTTATTGGAATCTTATTAATGATATAATTAGCACACAACAAAAAGATCAGACTGTAGCCGCCGTAGTAAAAGCTGGCGAAAAATTTCTTAAAAATGAAACCAAAGAAACCGCAGCCTGTAGTCCAGAAGCCGCTGCCGTTTCCACTCAGAATGTTAAGGTAAAAAGTGAGGATTTAATATCACTAGATAGTGAAGACAAGAACCCCACTCCTCCTCACAGAAAAACTGATCTTAAAGAAAGTATAGAAAAGGAGAAGGGAGATCAGGTAGTCTGCCCTAAAACTCGCATTTACCCTGAATTGAAAGATCCAAATATAGTAAACACTAAAAACCCATCTCCTAAAGAAGCTGATTGGGATTCTCTTGAGGCAGAAGCAGCCCGATATAGAAATCCTGACTGACCACTTAAACAAAAGCCTCCTCCCTATAACTTCTTAGAAAAGCCTTCTGCTCCACAAACAATCATGGTAGCCTTAGACCCCCACCAAGAACTAAGAGAAAAGATAGAGAAATTAAAAGAACAAGTTCAGTTAGAACTTCAACACCAAGAACTCCTTGAACAGTTAGAGCAGCTAAAAATAGGAAAAAAGGCAAAAGACT
>JAQZBX010095913.1:0-11862 GCA_029593785.1 Cabassous unicinctus
TTTTTCATTTTTTAAAGTGATTGTCTTTTTTTTGTATGTGAAATACAGGACCCAAAATAAATCCTCTTCTATACCACCCCCTTCACCAATGGGTCCCTAACTAGGCTCGTGGAAACTAATCAAGCACTTCTCACTTCCTGGACTCCCCAGGGGAGCTGAAACTCTGATGCTAGTCAGTGCAGAATGATAAAAATGGCCGACTCTGCCCCTTCTGGACCTGAGCCTCAGCGTCACTGGGCTGCTGGGTAAATCATGTTTCCTCAGCAGATTCACCTCTCCCCTCAGCCTGGCGCTACTTCAAGCTGGCTTATCTGCTCCCCAAACTATGAGGGGGTCCAGGCAGCCAAATCGATGGTAAAGAATCCCCTCTCTGCCCTCTGTCAGAACCCTGCCTCTCTCAGATAGTGCTCCCTCTCCCCGGCTTGATGGGGTTTGGGGCTTACCCCTGGGCAGCTAGGTAAATCAACTCCCTCAGCAGATTTATCCCTCCCCTCTGCAAGGTATTGATTCAATCCAGCTGTTTTGCCCACCCAAGCTGCAAGGGGTTCCAGGCAGCCAAATCCACAGAAAGGGAAGCTCTCTCACCCCTTTACCAGAGCCCTCCCACTCTCACAGGACACTCCCTCTCACCGGCCCTGTCACCTGGTTGCTGGGCAGGGAGTCACAGCTCAAACCAGCTTTTTTATTTTATTTTTTCCCCTAAAGGTGGGGCTCAGCCATCTGTGTTAACCACCACAGGTAGGTTAAAAACTCACGATCTCTACCGATCAGTCCATGCGGTCGATCTGCACAGATAGATGTCCCTAGCTTCTCTCTCTGTATGCCCATCCAGATTTTAGGTATTAAATTAAATTAAAAAGAAAAATTCAATTTTTAAAGTGACTGTCTTTTTTTTTTTTTTGGCGATACAAGGGACCCAAAAGAAGTCCTCTGCTCGACCACCCCCTTCACCGAGGGGACCCTAAATAGTCTTGTGGAAACTAATCAAGCACTTCCCACTTCCTGGACTCCCCAGGGAAGCTGAAGCTCTGAGGCTTGTCAGTGCAGAGTGATAAAATTCTCTATGTGTATTTTAAATTTCTTTTCTTATATGAATGTTTGTCCAATCAGGCAATTTTCTCATTACAATTTTTAAAAATCATTTCTTCCAACATATTTAAAAAATATCCTATCTTTAATGTTCTCATATGCTTCTGTAATCATTTTTTCTCAAATATTGAATCAAAATAAGCCTGAATTATTATTAGGAAAAATGGGGAAAATATCCATCTGTTGTTCACATCTTCATATGGGTTTTATGAAAAATTGTAGATAAGATAAATATTTAAGGCACCATGTGAGAAGTAGTAGAAGAACATAATCTGCAAAGAGAGGAATAAAAATTCCTAATGTACAGATTAGTCAGTGAAGAATTCAAAATTCTTTAAGAGATGAGCTACAATTTTAACGGGAGAATATTTGGTTCCAAAGCAGGTTCTCTGAGATGCAAACATTCAAAAACTTCATTTTGCAAACTTGTGAGTACAGTGATCCAAACCTAAAGAATGAAGCCACATTGCATAAATTCAAACCCCATCCTACTGCCCAGAACTTTGTGACATTTAACAAATCCCCTGATATCTTTGTGCTTTTTTATTCATCTGAACACAGAAATTATAAAACACTCATACTTTAAGGGTTACTACATGCATAAACATGTAATATGTATGAAACATATATTAGATGCAGGTACCCTGTACCTGCAATAAGAGAGGATACCTTTGTGTTTCCAAGATGTTCTTTCAAATTTTGAAAAATGATCATTCATCTTAAACATTTACCTGTAATTAAACTGCACACCTAGATTGAAACATTAAGTTCCTGGCTGAGTGGCTGAAAATATATCAGCACTGAAGATGTCACTGGTTATCTCATGATGAGCAGAGGCTTTAATGGACAGTTGTAAACAACTTTAATAATAAAAAAGAAATACACGTATTTAAAAACCTTAATAGCCTAAAATGCAAAGCATCATGTAGAGAGGAAATTTAATAAAATAGGTCATTGCTTCTGAAAAGTTTGGGATATGGAGATCTGAAAAGCAGAGGGTAAGGGTATTTGGATGAGAAAAAAAATGAAATCAAAGGTTTATGGAAAGAATATTGTGCATGACATATCAGGAAAATAGAGAGATCAGTATGAAGCCTCTAATTTTACCATTCCATAAAGTCATGGTAGAAAAGCTTGGAAAAGTAAGTTGTCTTCAAAAACAAAGGCCAAATAAGCCAGGTTATGAAATTTTGATATTTTCTATTGACAAAGTAGAAAAATGAGGTACAGAAATATGAGAACAAAATTGTGTGGGGCAAAATGTAAACTATAATACATGGTTAGTAGTAATGCTTCAATAAGTGCCTATCAATTGTAACTAATGTACCTCACTAATGTAAGATGTTAATGTGGGAAAGTGTGGGGGTTTGAGGGGGTATATGGGAATCCCCTATATTTTTTATGTAACATTTATGTACCTAAAACTTCTTTAAAAATAAAAATAAATAAAATTAAAATATTTATCTAGTACATTTAAACAAAAAGCACTCAGAATTGTGTAATGTTAGCCACCAGTTTTAAAAAGAATTTTGTCCAATTGGAACTTGAGACTATCTGTATTTGTGGGGCTATTCCTTTTAAGAGATCACTGATCCAGAGAGGATATTTGTCTTTCTACTCCCAGTACTTTGAAACTTGGTAGATTCTTTCTGGCTTGAAAAAAATTAAGACTGCTCCTGCTGAGATCCCAATATGACTCATCACTGTCTCAAACTAGTCATTTCCTTTCTTGTTTTTCTTTTGTTTGTTTTTGTGCAAGTGTATATTTTAAAAATCCTTGAGAAAATACAGAGTTACCATAATATCCTCCCTTCACCCTATTATTAGGATTTGCTTTAGTGTGGAACTTCATTACAATTGGTGAAAGAAAATTATGTTAATTGTGATAGTAACTATGGTCCACAGTTTTTAATAAATTAGTCACTTTCTTTCTTAATGAAGGATCAGAAGTACTGCTTCCAAATCTCCACTGGCATACATCAAAATGATAAGAGTCCAAACTTGGATTATAGTCAAAGATGTCTCTTGATCTTGCTCAAGTTAGGTCATATTTAAACTTCAGTATCACTATTTAAAAAAATAGAGGTCTCTGGAAATAAACCTTGCCTCTGCTTGACAATATCATTTTTGTGTTCCTCACATAAAATGTCATAACTCATTTCACACCATTTTTAGTACTCATTGAGTTTTAAATAAAATGTCTCACAATGTTTGTGGAAGAAAAATAGTACTTTGTGTGAGATACTAATGTGAGTTTTCTTTGTGAGAAATAGTATCTCAGATATACAAGAAATTCACAAACTTCATCAATGCCAATGTCACAAAACACAAAATCTAGAATTCTTTAAGTGGATCCTCACAGGTCTTTATTGAGAAGCCCAAATTCAGTTATTTCCTCTTTTCATTCATTCTGTCCTTCTTCACTCTGTTTCTAACCCTCATGCTGTGCTTTGGAAAGAAAAGGAAGGCATTTCAAAAACATGATGAGTCTTAAATATAATAAATTGTTTACTTGAGTTTTAAAATTCAATAGTTGAGATACTCACTTGAATTTCAAGAACTCTATCCCTGTACTATCATTTTGCTTCCTACTTTTCCTCCTGAAACTTCTACTAATGAATATGTAACTCCTAAATACACCCAAGCAGACTAATTCACTGATATTTTCACATTTCATAGCAGCTGAAAACCCTCTCCTCTGTTAAACTTTCACACTGCATTTCTCGTTGTGGAAATAGTACCCAGTGAAAAGAGCGTCTTCTCAGAAAGCCTCCTAATAGTTCCTAGTTGAGTAATTATTTTTCTACCGGCATTCTACAGTTCAATTACAAACACACACACACACACACATGCACACATGTTTAATTAAATGATGCAATCCTGAATTATAGCCTTCTCTCACTTCTGCTTTCTGTTCACTTGATCAGTTCATACAATATATCTTAAAGTCAGCAAGACAAGTTAGAGTTGTTCAGTTTTGCACACTTCAGGCCAAGCCAGGAGGGAGAGTTTAGAAGAGAGCAGTCAGGAACTTTTCAGGACCAGAACCAAGACCTTCATGCTCCAGGATAATCTCCTGCTAGTATCTACCCAACACTGATGTGGAAAGCCCCACACCAACCACATAAGAATTGGTGCCAAAACACATGGAGAATTGACTTAAGTTTTGGAGAAAAATAAATTTTTTCAGACAAAAACTTGCATGTGTGTGTGTGTGTATATATTTTTTTAAATGACTGCAGCACTATAGTTAAAATTTGGGCATGGGCTTATTGATCTCAAAAATCTTTTGCATCCTTCAGGCTTTATATTATTTAGAGTGAAAATGGGGCTATTCAGAGCTGTAGGGGATTTAAAAGAAAATCTTAAGGCAATCCTCATTAAAAAACAAATGAACAAAAACTGAACAATCCATTTTTATAAACATTTATTCAATTTCTACAAATTCTATGAACTCACAGTAGCCATGGGTTAGCTACTGAGAATTTTGAAATAGAATAATACATTAGAATGGGAGATCTGAACAAGGATTTTATTAAATTTTTAAGCTACCTAAGATGATACTTGAAATATAATGAGGAATCAATAAATATTTGTCAAATTGAATGAAATTTTGAGTAAAAAGTGCTTGTAATTTTGTTCCTGGTTCTAGATGGCTGTGTTAGAAACTGATAGATATCCATGGAAATGCACACCTCTCTTCAGCAGTATAACAGAGAATTGCATGGGTTAATGGCCTTCAAATTCCATGTTCTTAGGTTTGATGGTCAATACAATACCATATCCTCAAAGGAATAAAATATTGAAAGCACACTTGCTGTTAGACTTCTAGCAGCCTCTGACACAGGCACCTAGCACCAGGAACATCCACAGACCATGTTTTATTAAAAATTCCCCTGTCTCCTTCTGCAGTTGGGTGCAGTTTTGTGACTAGTTCTTGTCAATTGGCTGTTGGCAGATGGCTATGTGTACTTTCCATGCAAAAATCTGAAATGTTGAAAGTGCACTCCTCCAATATTTTCTTCTTCTTACCACCTGAAACCAGGCTGGTAGTGTCACAACTGTAGACAACAGGACCCTAAGGGAATATGTTACAAATGGTGGTAATCATATGGTAGCTTGGTGTTAAAATTCAAATCATGATTCATTAGATCTGGGGTAAAGACCAGAATTCTGCATTTTCTAACAAACTCAGAAGTTGTGCCAATAATACTGGCACATGGATCACATGTTGAGTGTGAAAGTATTAGGGAACACAAGGAAAATCTAGAAAGGAAACTGAATCCATGATTGAAAAGAAGGAATGCAATTTCCTGTCAATCTGGACCATAAAAATGAGTCTGTCCCATCAGAATGAATGAACTTCCTATATATTAACAACTGGATTATTGTGTCTTTCTTTTAAAGGAGCCTATTATTACTTTACAAATAATTGATAATGCAAACACACATGACACCATTATTCTCTTTATACAATAATACTATATTCCTTGGAGAGTACTTGGATTTCTATTAGTACATGACATACACTAAATGAAATTCTTTCCTGAACATTTTACATATTTTCCACTAATGATATAGTTTAATATTGAAAATAGTAATGGTAGACCCTGCTCTAACTCTCCCTACAGGGAGGTCTTCCAAATCACCGTGTTTATGAAATCATCTTCATAGATTTCTGATTCCCTTATTTTACTTTACTTTCTTTTTAATACAATTTATCATCTTCTAACATGTCTATTAATTTACATATATATTTCCTTTTTCTAGCATATCCTCACTAGAATGTGAGGGCAAACCCAGCAAAGCAGGTATCTTTATCTATTCTGTACAGGAATATATCCAAGTTATTTGTAGAGTTATGGGATCATAGCAGAAACTCATTAAATATTTGCAGTGGCTGTCATGATTGAGTGCTCAAAATTGGAAGAACAGACCACAGAGCCTAACACCTAAGTTTTTATAAGAATGCTTAATTTGTGTTTATATTTGATAAATGTAAAAATACACCTGGGCATATTTTGGGTCATCTTATGTCTGACTGACATCAGATATAACCACCTAATTTCATTGTCAAAAATGATTACTACTAAGGTGATGCCAACCACTGCTAGGAAAAGTTGGGAGTTTAGGTAAGCACACATGAACTTGGTAAGTGAGGAAAGCATTTCTATAAAGTGGATGATAAATGACTGTGGGGTGAACCACAGTGTTTCATAGTAGAGTCATTTGAGAAAAATCTTACTAACATAGATGTGCCAAACTCAAAATTACCTTTTCTATGTCTCTGTGTAATATTCGTATGCATCAATTTAATTATAACATAATCTGATCATTGGACAATAGCTTTCTCTCCAAGGAGAAATGTCTGTATAAAAAACCCATTTACCATATGAAGTTTCCTACATAATAGAATTTGACCAAGCATTATTGGTTGTGGCATCAAGTAGCCATAACTCACACATCCCTCTTAACACAAAAGTTTACCTGCCAGGCAGACTGGTCTGAGAATCTAACATAATATTCAACAAACCATGTTCCTGAATTAAGATTGTGCTCAATACCTATTGAGAAATTTTGCCTCCTCACTATACTCTGTCTTGTGTTCACTTCCCTTAACATCCTTATCTGGATAGATTATATTATCTTATATTGTATTGCAAAGTTCTTTTTCTGTGGCATGTTTCTTATATGTTATCTCATTCATGAAGCATTGAGTTTTGTAATATATTTCACAATGTCATAAAATTGCCACTGATTCACCAACCAATATTTTTGTTCAGTGTCCCTTCACAAATTACAAAAAATAGTCTGTAATATTTAATATTATAGATGAATAGTGGCTAACAAGAAGACCAAAATATTTTAAAATTCATTGACAAAGATTATGACTCAATTCAGTGAATCTATTTATCATAACTAGAATTGTCCTTATTTGAAAAATAATGTTATACTTTCTGCCTTTAGGTTCTCAAGAAGAGGATGAAAGGTCACATTACAAGTGTCACCCAAAGAGACTAAGTTTCAAACTACCTGATATTTATGGTGCTTTGGGATCATAAGTTTCCTGGAGTGACTTTGGTCTGACTTTGAGCCAGAAGATATGATCCAGATTCAGTAGTGTCAGAAATGATTTGTCAACACAACAGATTAGTCATAAATCAGAAACAAATTATTAACCTTGGATCAGAAACATGGAGAATAGAAACCCAAACTCAAGTAATGGACAAAGAGAGAGGTAAAATTCCAGAAGCAACAGGATCAATCTCATAACCTGCAAATCTGAGAAAACAAGTGAGGAGCGGATTTGGGCTCCAGAAAATCTTGCTGACTTTATGTACTGTTATCCATGTGACTTTGACTTAAAGTTTTAATGGTTGTCTATGTCCTGTGCTCATTTTACCTATTTCCTCAACAAAATCCTATTCAGAGAGAATTATATTGTATTCATCAGGATGAATACATTTTCTCTTTTCTATCAATACATATTGTTAAAACATAGATTTTTCAACTGGAGTCTTTCACCCTGTTCCCTCAACTCAGTTCAGTGCACCATAACCTTCTCATGGCATTTTTTATTTCTGCATTCTTCAGAGTGTAAACCAAAGTGTTGAGCAAGGGTGTCCCAATAGTGTAAAACACGGCCACAATCTTGTCCCCTGGATATACAGTTGGAGGATGAGCATATGTGAATATACAAGGAACAAAGAATAAGATGACCTCAATTATGTGGGAGGTGCAGGTAGAGAGAGCTTTCTTTCTTCCTTCTGCACTCTGGTTCCTCAGAGAATGTAAGATTTAAATATAGGTGATGATGAGAAGTATGAAACTGACTGTACATATGGCCCTACTATTAAAGACTACAAGTAGATGTATGACATAGGTATTCATGCAGGCAAGTTTCAATAATGGTTGCATTTCACAGAAGAAGTAATCAATAAAATTAGGGCCACAGAAGGTTAATTTCAAAGCCAAGGTAATACGAGCTGAAGAATGGGTAAAAGAGCCCACCCAGGCCACTTTCACCAGTGCACCACAGAGGTGTTGGCTTATGATGGCAGTGTACTGCAGTGGCTTACAAATGGCCACATAATGATCAAATGACATAAGGATGAGGACAAAAACCTCCATGCATCCAAACAAGTGAAGTGAAAAGATCTGGATCAAGCATTTATTACAGGAAATGAGTTTCTTCTCAGATACAGCATTTATAATCAACCTGGGAGCTGTGCTTGTGGAGAAACGTGCATCAGCAAAGGATAATTAGAAAAGGAAGAAATATATGGGGCTCCCAAATAGCTGAATGTGTCTGATAGTCATCACAGTAAGTAAATTTGCAAGGAGAGTTGCAAAGTAGAGCAAGAGGAAGATCACAAACACTACTTTTGCCTTTAGAACATCCTTTGTTAACCCAAGGAGAATGAATTTCTTCACACTGATGTTCAGGTACATAATTAAGGTACATGAAGAAAGGACACAGCTTGCAATGGCTTATCTGCAAAGAAAATTAAGAAAGTTGTGATTTAGCAAGAGCAGTAGACTTGGAATCTTCCTTATTACTCATATTCTAATTCTATGAATACAATAATTCAGTGGTTCCCTAAGTTTTCCATGTGTTATAATCACAGAAAAAATTTTTTTGAAAATGCTAATGACACTGGTTTATGCATAGTTTTCCTTTGCGGGACCTAGATAATTAAAAAAAAAAAACAAACCACACATATAATTAATTCTGCTCTCTGCAAGGACAGAGAAGTGCTGAATTTGCTGCATGACATTGAATAAGTAACTGTAATTGCTTAAAATTTTTAATTTATATGAAAAACAGAGATTCCAAGGGACACTTTATTAAGTATGCCTATATATATACAGTATATATGTGCATAGATTTTTTTCATCTCAAAAACTAAAAAACAGCATTCTTATATTATTCAAAAACATTAAATTTGCAGGTTCTTTCTCCAATAAAATATTTCTTTATTTGGACCTTTATTTATATTCATTAATATTGATCTCATCAATAAATTGTTTGGGTTAGGGATTAAGAAGAAAATATTTCTCAAATTTTTGGCTCATGATGGCTATAATATTACCTTTGTTGTCAGTCAGGTCACATGAGATGTTTGAATAAATCATGGAGGCTGGCATTTTTAAGGCAAATTATTATGTGTGTGCAATTATCCATTTCTCATTCAGTATATTGTATTCAGTTCCACATCCTATAGATCCAACATGATAGACAACTTCTTATATGTACATAATCTGAATAATGTCTTTTCTTCCATAACATTCTGCTACCACTATCTTCCAGAAGTTTTGTTTTCTTCTAATATTTGTTTCTGTTTAAACATTATTTTAAAATATATTTTAGTTTTCCCATACAGATATAGCCCTTATTTTAATCTATTTTTGCTTATATACATATATTTCTATATAAATACTTTCATCCTGTAATACTCACATCATTAAAAACTCTACAGATGTTTTAATTTCCTGGGATGCTCAATGAAATAACATGAAATGGGTCAGGTTAAACAATGGGAATTTATTTGTTCATGGTTACGAGGCTAAAAGAATGCCCAAATACTGGTGTAATTAAGGCAATGCTTTCCTCCTAAAAACTGGTGTCTGTAGGTGCATGCCTGAGATCAAACAAGGCAATGGTGCCATCTTCTTGTCCCTGCTCCAGGTCTCTCCATTTTCTCCTGGGTTCTTTCACTGTTCAGCTCCTTACTTCCTGTGGCTTTCTCCTTCTCTGTCTGAATTTTCCTCTTATCAAAGGACTCCAGTAATAGGATTAAGACCAACCCTGACTGACATGAACCATGCCTTAACTGAAGTTATTTCATCAAATATTCCTACTTGCAGTTGGTTCACACCCACAGGAATGGATTAAATTTAAGAACATGTTTTTCTGGGGTACATACAATTTTAAACTACCACAAGATTTAACTTTTAGCTCCTTTTATAATATTCCAGTTTTTCATGGTTATATATAATGGTATAGTAATTAGTTCATGTCCCTTCTTATGTGCATATAGGGTCATTAATTTCTATTGTTTCTAAAAATATGGGAGATAGCAGAGATTTCTTATAAAGATAAAACTTGTTGCAGTGTCTGCTTTGTTTGGTTAATAAAATTAATATCATTTTATGCATTTCTTGATTATTGGTCATAGCATAATATTTTTGTAGATTTTTAATTCACATATTTTTTCTGTTCTGAATTATATAAAAATGGTCTATTAATTTTTCAATATCTTTATGTTTTGAACTATTCCCTTTTTTCATTCTTATACAGTCAAATCTATCAAAAAATGTTTCCCTTGCAATTTAGTTTATTACTTCTATTATGGAGGATATAATCTTAACACTGTCTTTTATTTTCTGTACATTTAAATATTACTCTCAAAATGATCTGAAGTTTATATTAGTATATTCTCTTAATTATGACTAATCACTAATCCATCAATAATTCAGTAACTCCATCAAGTCAGTTATAATTTATGCAAAGAGTCTGCTCAGATCTGTGGTAGATTTAGAGGAAAGATGTCATCAATATATTACCTTTTTAATTGGAGGGATAACATACATCTAGATAATGACATTAATTATACAAGAGTTACGTGCAAATATATGTGATAATATCAAATGAATTATGGTTTCAAAAACAATGTTTCCTACAGAATGAAATAACTGGTCAGTGAAGGTTTAAAACTGAGAAAAAAGTGGAATTTGGTTTTAAATAAGTGAAACTCATGTTTCCACTAGATTCTCTGGAACTTGGGTATTCAATATATATATCATAGTTTGATCAGGAAAGACTATTTCAAAATTAGTAAATGAAAATGTCCAAAAACTGTAATAAATTTATGTAATCTAAATAAAACATGAATGTTACTGCAGTCTAACTGAAATAATATTATCTCAATGTTATAAGACTAATTATATTATGACTATAAACTTTGAGTGGCAGTTCCAATGAACTCTGGTAAGTATGAAAGTGAAAATGAGTTAATTACCACTGAAATTGAGTACATTAGGGTTTTAATGGAAGCCAGAGTCAAAGAAGGGATATCCTTGGCTGTGTAGAAAAGAGCAAGTAGGTGAGAAATGTGAGTACAAGACTGTAAGAAGGAGAGAAAGACATATTGCTTCAAATAAACACAGAGGTGACCTAAATGAAAACTAAACTCAGAAAGTTAAAACTAAATCAGAAAATTTTAAGAGACAAAATTTGTAGGGAGATAATGCACAGTCATGGATATCAGTTCATGTGATTCTATACCATCCTGCTTTAAGTAAGCAAAGAGAAGATTTAAGGATATGAAGTTAGGAAAGCAGCAGTTGAAAAACTGAATGCCTTGCCTCAGACCAACCCCACCTCAGAATTTTATTTTTTCAGCAATTATTTCCTAACACTCCTGAACTTCTGAGTTTACTTTAATGACAACTAAACTCAGAAAGTTAAAACTAAATCAGAAAAGTTTAAGAGACAAAATTTGTAAGAAAATAATGCACAGTCATGGAAATCAGTTAATGTGATAATATACTGTCTTGCTTTAAATAAAAAATCAAAGTGTATGCTGTCTTCTCACTTCCCAGAAGAGGGGGCCTTCAGCTGAACCTGGAGAAATGTTTGGTCATTCCCTATCTCAGCGGTAAAGGTTTTTCAGAGTTCCTTTCAAAATCTCCTTCTTTTCCACCATGTCTCTCCTCAAGCATGGGAGTACTTTTCTCATGGAAAGGTTGTGATGAAGAGCATGAAATCTG
>JAQZBX010095914.1:0-11863 GCA_029593785.1 Cabassous unicinctus
TTGAGGAGCTCAGGTGTTAGTGAAGTGCTTTGCACAGGCCGGGTTCATAGCAAGTGCTCAATAAATACAAGCGACAACTATTTGTTGATGCTGCTGCTGAGGGTGATAATTTAGGAATTTCGAGTGAGAGCCAGGTCTGGCTAACTCAAGCAGGGAGAGAATTTATTGGAAGGACATGTATGAACTCACAGAACTGATGAGGAAGGGGGAGAATCAGGTAAAAAAAAAAAAAAGCCCAGAAGTGGAGGCAGTTCCGGTGGTAAGAACTGGATGTGCTGATTGTGGTGATGGGGTAATGAGCTACTCTCCGTTTCAGCCCTTCCTCCCAATTCCTCCTTCCTAAAAGAATTCCATTTTCCTCAGAAATCCCCCTTCTTCACATGGGCTCAGGGGGAAACGAGCCTCAGCTCAACCCCAAGGGATGGGTCCCAAATGCCTTCAGCCCATCAGAGTGGCCTTTCCTCTCACCAATCCCAGGTTTAGGCTGGGCATAGAAAGCAATTCTGGTCAGTGAGACAGGGTGAGAAGTCTACTGGGAGCTTCTGGGAATGATTTCCCTGCTCTTCGAAAGAGACAGAAGCTCTTCTCTCTAGTGTTGTTGAGGAAGGTCTTGATGCTCGGAGCAGCAGTAGCCATCTTGAGTCAATGAGGAGTGCCAATTGGAAGACAAAGCCCAAGTCCCAGGGCCTGCATCCTTGCTGATGTTATTAAGCGGATTCTCCCTAGCCTCCAGACTTCCTGTCTGTGAGAAAATAACTTTCCTTATTTTAGAAGCTTCTTTACGTTGGGGTTTCTATTCCTTGAAGCTGAGAGCAATGGATTGAAAGGACAAACCCCATGGGTAAATTGTTGCTTCCAAAATGACATTCCCTGTGCCCCCCTGGCTGCTCTGATATTCTGAAACTGTACCCCCAGCCCCACATCCCTCTGAGTAACGCAGAGGGACTCACTTTCATCTCCATGGGGCCCGGTCTCCTGGGTCTTCATCGGGCCAGCAGAGGCACCTGCTGAGGTACTGCCGGGAGACCACCTGCCAGCTTCTTGGAGTCCAGGCCTCATGGAGCCAAGTGCAGCGACCTTCAGCCACCCTCCCTCTGAATGAGATACTCACATGTCCAAGTTCATCTCTCAAGATCCAGTTGTCTTTCCCTGGGACTGGCATCCTCCTGAGTTCTCTTTCTTTCTGTATATCCAATTTCTCTCCAATTAGCTGATGTCGCTTCTTTCTTGAACTTTCCCAGATATTATTTCTTTCTCCTTAAGTAAGCATTTGATCACTGTAACCTAGTGCTTGATTTAACATGTTAGCAACAGCTATTAGAAAGGTGGTTCTTTGCTTAAATTTTTTTTTTTTTAAGTTTCCACAGGTTATTATGGTCAAAGATTTAGAAAATACCTATAAGCAAATGAAAGATAATAGAAGTTGTCCATAATATGTTACTACTTATAGATAGTTGCTGTGGGCATTTTGGAGGTAAATTATTCTTTTGTCAGCATTTCTCACAAAGACTTTTGCAGGACATCACTTTAGAGGATGTTCGTGGGAGTGGTAGCTCCACACGCCAGGGAAATCCTTTATCGCAGGACTTCTCAGAGCCTTTCATTTGCCAACCTGCATTGGCTGTTGCTTTAAATAACATAGAATGGGTCATTCTGTTTAGACTTAGGTTAGTGGGCTGATATGCACACCCACCACAGTCATAAAAACTGGATGATCCCTTACCAAAAGGGAGTGGGGAAGAGAGAGCTGTGGAGTTGGGGTGTCAGTGTGGTGAGAGAAAGGGCATGTGATAGACAGAATTATGGCCCCGCAAAGATGTCTACTTCCTGGCCCCCGGGACCTGGGACTGTCACCCTGCCTGGCAAAAGCGACTCTGCAGGTTACATTAAAGATCGTGAAACAAGGAGCTTATCCTGGATTAGCCGGGTGTGTCCTTGTCACAGGAGTCCTTGCGAGAGGGAAGCAGGAGGAGAGTGAGAGGAGGAGCTGTGAGGTGGGAAGCGGAGGGTGGGCTGCTGCTCTTTGAAGGTGGAGGAAGGGGCCGCGAGTCTAGGCAGGCGGGCGGCCTCTGGAAGATGGAAAGGGCAAGCACACGGATTCTCATTCAGGACCTCCAAAAGGAATGCAGCACTGCCAACCCATTTTGCAATTCTGACCTCTGGAGCTAACCTCTAGATAACACGGGAGTGTTGATTTAAGCCATTAAATGGATGGTAATCAATTAGAGCATCAATAGGGAGCTACTCCAGGGGGACTCTTTATGCTAGATGTTTCTGGGTTGTTGGAAATGCTTTACAACAAGCCTGTATTGTTTTTGCAATTACAACAACGTGATGATAGAGGAAATATAAGTTGTTGCCTGTGTTGGGCTGAATTCCTTACCCGCTCCCGGCCCCTACGTGGAATCTTGGAACCAAAGAGCAACTTCTTGGCTGTGTAACCTTGGGCAAGTGACCTGGCCTCTCTGGGCCTCTATTTCCCCTCAGGGTGGTAATGGGTCACCTATGTCACAGGCGTCGTGAGGACTAGCTGTGTTATTCCACGTAAAGCAATGTGCACAGTGCCAGGCTCGTGGTAAGTGCGAAATACACCTGAGCTCTTACTATCAGTGCTGCTGTCACTATTACCTGAGGGAGAGGGATGAAGGAACTGGGGCAGGCACCGAGTGGGTGGTGGGGGCAGAATGAGACTGGTGGTCTCAGTAGGTGAGATAGGGGTAGAAATAAGGAATTCAACCAAAGCAAGTAAAGAAGCCGCGAGGAGAAACGCAAGCCCCTGAGAACCTCCCGAGAGGTGGGGGAGGTGCCAGGGTCCCCATCCTGGGGGAATGCCCCTTTCTCCTTAGAAGTGAGTGGAGAGGGGGCCCGGGAAGGCAAGAGGCTCAGGGACATGCAGGCGTTAAGCCAGAAGTGGCCAAGGCAGCGTTCATGCCTCCTCCTTCCAGGGGCCCCCCGGGTCTCCAAGCCTGGGGGTCCTCCACCTCGAGGCCTCAGGGATCCCTTCCATGCTCGCCAGCCCCTCCGGGGTTCAGGGTTGGCCTCCCGTCTCATCCAGCCGGGCGTGCCCTGAACACCTTCTTCCCCCCAGCCCCCCCGGTACCCGCAAGCCTCGCTGTCACCGGATGGATTGAGCAACGCAACCCGATTGTACATTTTCCAGCTCATGCTAACCACCATTCATTCACTTCCCCTCACGTTCATCCAGCAAGCGGTTCCTCGTCATTTCGCAGGGGACACTGTGACCCTTCCTTTGAACTTTTCATGATGCAGCCCAGAACCTGAGTCACCCTGAGATCGCAGCAAGGCTCAACTCCCACTCACCTTTGTCCCAGAAGCCCAGGCCTGGTTCTCAGATTGAAACTAAATAATAGTGATAATGATGACAGCATCCAGCTCCGTCGGGGGCTTGATTGCTTTGCATGCATAACTTCGAGCAGGTACCGCTCTTCTCCCCATTTCCTGGGTGAGGGAACTGAGGCCTAGTGGGGCTGGGTGACTTGCTAGTAAGTGCAGGAGCCATGCCCGGAACCCAGGCTGTCTGTTTCTCCTGGGATGCTACCTCCAGCTATTGAGATATGCGAGGCGATGGAGGACTTCTGGTCTCGTTTGTGAATTCTTTCCCTTGAAAAGCCTCAGCTTTGCAGTGGGCATGTTTGCTTGCAATAACCTTTTCTTTGTGCACCTCTGCCCCCCAACCCCATAGAAATGTGCCTGTGGGACTCAGCCTGCACCCTTCTTGGCTGCACACTATGGCCAAAGCCTGACAGTCAGAGAGCATCCCGAGCCTTTGCTAATGGTTCAGGGATACAGCATAGGACCCAAGCCAGGCCAGTCAGAATCCATCCTGGAATTTGTACTTGTGAGCATAGAGCCACTGGTGGCCTTCTTGTCACCACGTGGAGAAAATGTGTCTGAGAATAAAGTCAAGCAGAAGCAAGTAGAGTCAACAGACAGAGAGAAAGAGAAAGAAAGCCCTGGATCCAAGCATGCCTGAAACCCTCAGACCACTCAGCTAACTTAAAACAATAAATTCTTTTTTATTTCTGCGAAAGCTAGATTGAATTGGATTATTTATCACTTGCAGCTGAAACAGTCCTGGCTGTTGCAAGGTATAGAAATTCAATCATGTTTAGTTAGACATTTAACAAATCACCTTTGTAGGAAAAAAATTATGAAGGAAAAAGTGGGAAATCCTATTTGAAGATGTGTTGTCAATTCACTCATTCATCAAACAAATACTTTCACAGTAGACACTCTGTGCTAGGTATGGTGCTCTCCACAGGGGACACGGAAGCTCCAAAACAGAAAGATCCTGCCCTCCTGGACTTCACAATCTGGTGAATGCACCCGTCTAATTGAGGATTTGCGCATTTGAAGTTGAGCTTGCCGTATACCTATAATTATCAAAACTGTATGAAGAAAAAGAAAGAAAGGAAAAACAAGCAACAAAACAAAAATTAAAAAATAAAAACAGAAAAACAAAGCTGTATGAGCTCTGAGGCAGAGAGCCTGGGGCCTCTCTTGGCCTTTGGTCAGACGCAGTCCTTGCAGAAGACGCCTTGACTCCGGGCCTCCCACTGCAGACTCAGGGCCTGAGGAGAAGGACCAAAGGGAGAACTTTGTTGGAAAATGGGACATCGTGGAGACACGGGACTGTGGGTCAGACTGGTGCCCTCCCACCCTGCCCACCCCCAGCCATGTGGACCTGGGCAGGTTGCGTCCCCCTCCTCTGGAAGCCTCAGTGTCCTTATCCTGGGAAGGGACAAGGACTCCTTCCCAGGATGAGGATACGAGTCTGTATGGAATGATATGAGTTCATCATATTAAAGATTCATCTCCTAATCGGGGTGAGAGGAGTTTATTTTAGGAAGGCCAAAAAGGTGGCACTTCGTTGTCTTTGCAAACCTCACCTGGCTCTAACGAGTTTTACAGACCTAAACGGCACAGTAACAAGGGGGAGGGGTCCCTTCAAGAGGGAAGGGGCTGGATGAAGGCTGTGGTGGCCAGAAGGTGTGGCGGCAGCTCAGCTTCCATGGGGAATGCACCCTGGCCACGCCAGAGAGCCACTTTTCTCAAGAGAAGCTAGAAATCCAGATTTTGATAGGAATGCTCCCATTTTTTAATGTTTTCAACTAAATTTTTAAAAAAGCATTGGTCTACCACTACACACCCACCAGGATGGCTATGATGCAAAAGGTTAAACAATAACAAGTGTTGGTGAGGGTGTGGAGAGATTAGAATCCTCACATGCTGCTGGTAGGGATGTAAAATGGTGCAACAGCTTTGGAAAACAGGCTGGCAGTTTCTCAAAAGGTTAGAGAGTTACCAAATAACCCAGCAATTCTACTCCTAGGTCGAGATCTGAGAGAAATGAAAACCTGTGACCACAAAAATCCTTGTACATGAGTGTTCCTCGCAACATTGCTCATAATGGCCCCAAGTGGAAACAATCCAAATCTCCAAAAACCGATAAACGGACCCTCGGCGTTCTGTCCATGCAATGGGACAGTATTCAGCCGTAAAAAGGAACGAAGCTCTGAGCCGTGCTACAACTGCATGAAACTCAAAGACGTGATGCTGAGTGAAAGAGGCTGGCTGCAGGCGGCCAAACACGACTCCATTTCTATGAAACGTCCAGAAGAGGCAAAACCATAGAGACAGAAAGTGGTTCCCAGGGGCTGGGGGCAGGAAGCTGAGGAACGACTGCTCCTGGGCACAGATTTTGGGGAAGGGGAAAGGAAAATGTTCTAAAATTGACTGTGGTGATGGTTGCACAACTCTGTGAATATACCAAAAACCATTGAATTGTACACTTTAAAAGGATGAACTGTATGGCGTTGAGTTATATCTTAATAAAGCCCTAAAATAAAATAAAAATAAAATAAAATAATAAAATAAAATAAAGAGCTCCTGTGGGTCAGAGTCAACCACAGGCCACACTTTTTGGTCCCCGGGTAAGGAGATTGTCCTCAGTTATCCGGAACATTCAACTACCCAGAACATCCCGTTCCCGCAGACCACGAGGGACTGTCCCAGAAAGCAGAATTTCCCCCGTGAGGCCCGGCAATGATGAAGAAATGCCTCTGGGCTGGGGGTTGCTCCTGACACTTCCCTTTTTGCTTATTTTAAAAATAAACTATTAAATGCAAGCAAAGAAAGACTCTTTTTCGTAATGGGTAGACCTAGTCAAGAAGGAAATAGAACAAGGAGAGCCTGGGTTCATGTCAGTGCCAGAGCCGTGTGGCCCAGGCTGTGGAAGTTTCCAGAATCTCTTGTATGTGCAAGACATGTGGGGCTGCACCTCTGTGGTGTAAAGTGAGTAAAGAGATAGAAGCTCTGTGAGCCTAAGAACAACGGCCCGGATCCTGTCGGGGCCTCTTTTCCTGTGGAACCTCTGCCTGGAGCTCCTGAAGGAAAAAAAAAGCCCTTCACAGGCAGCCCGGGACAGAGGAGATGGAAAAGACAGCAAGAAGGAGTGTGAGCTTTCCTGGGGGCAGGATGGCGGCCCTCAGAGTCAGACAGGGGCTGTGGAGAGAAGGCAGGGCGTAGGGAGAAACTGCACAAGGCCATGGAAATCCTGGGTGGCCTGAGGAGACAAGGAAGACAAAGGCAAGACACAGCCCACGCTGGACCTGTGCTCTGGCTGTGTTGTGACCGCCAGCAGTCCTTCCATCATCGAACACTGGCTGAGTGCCTGCTCTGTGCCAGCTCCGTGCTAGGTGGTGAGAGACAGACGCAGCCCTGCCTTCATGGGGAGACACACAGTGGGCCCACAGGCACAACATCCAGCATAGAACACCACGAGGGGAGAATCTCGGGGAAATCGAAGCAGGTTGAGAAGCCATTGTGAGTCAGGGACAGTATTCAGACAGGGCGGTCAGGGAAGGCTTCTCTGGAGGTGACATTTCAGCTGAGACTTGAATGAAGTGATATTTGGGACAGGAGAACTGCACAGGTATCGTCAACTGAAAGTGCAAAGGCCCTGGGGCTGGAGTGGCCTGGAGTGATGGAGGCCAGGGTGGCTGGAGCCAGGGACAGCAGAAGTGAGTGGAGATTTGATAAGGTCAGGGAGGGCTTCAGGGGCCAGACCAGGCAGGACTTTGACTTCCCTCTGAGGGAGGGGGGAGCTGTGGAGAGTTCTGAGCAGAGGAGGCCCTGATCTGACTTGGTTTCTAACAGGATCTCTCTGGCCCAATGTGGAGAATAGTCTGTGGGGGTGGGGCAAGGAAAAAGGAAGCAGGAAAAGCCATGAGGAGGCGACTGCCATAGCCCAGGTGGGAGGTGACAGTGGCTGGTGGTAGCGGCAGAGGAGGGGAGAAGCGCTTATTGTATTCTCTCCGTTAAGGTACCTGCCGACCAGGCAGACATGGTAGGCAAAACCAAGGAGGTTCTACAAATCCTTTACATACCACATACACATTCTACACACAGATAGATTCCAGTTCCACACACATATTATATATACATATAGAGATTTGACATAGGTAAGATTCTATACATATATATTCTACATATACATTATATGCATGTATGTATTCTACATTTATATAGATTTTTCGCATATATTATACACACATGCATATTCTACATAGATATGGATTGTATACACAGACAGATAATAGATGATAGAGAGATAGATATGGATGGATAGATGATGGATGGATGGATGGATGGTAGACAGACATTATATACATATATAGATCTGACATGTATATTATAAACCAAGGTGTCCCTGAGTTCTCGCGCCCAGGCTCAGTGGGGCTCCCATCCTGGAAGGGACATAGCCTTGGAGTTGGGGGGGTGTAGGCTCTGCCACTTAGTCACTGCACGACTCAGGCTTTGCTTCTCTGAACCTCATTTTCCTCATCTCTGAGATGGGGGTGACAATACCTGTCTTGCAGGGTTGTAGGAGGGACTCAATGAGATCACCACGTATGCAAAGCGGCTGGCCTGGCCAAGGAGCCAGATCTGGGAGCCAGGACTATTTATTACCAGTCATCATGCTAATAATGAGGTCTGTTTTGGGCCAAGCCAGCCCCATGGAGCTCCTTCCTGGAACAAGGGTGTGATGCATACCCACACACCCACTCTCCCTCTCGGGGTATGTGGGAACAGGGGCAGACCCACAGCCTCCAACTGGGAAGGATGGACCAAGAGCTACAGTGGAAACCTGTGAGTCAGTGACAGGCATAAAACAGTTAATGGGCATGCCACCTCAGCTACAGTAATAATGGAGAGATAGAAACTTAGATAATGTCCAGAAGGCAGGTGGATTAGTCAGGGCTCTCAGTTGCAGGGCATGGAAGCCAAACTCAAACTGGTTTAAGCAAAAGGGAATTTATTGGGTCACTAAAAAAAAAAAAAAAAAATCTAGAGGTCTTGCTTCAGGCACAGCTGGATCCAGGTGCTTGAACGATACCATCAGTTTTCCGTGTCTCAGGCAGGTTTTTCTTATTCAGCTTCTCTTGACTTAATAACACCCTAGGGCCCTCTGGAGCATTGAGTTAATTAAAATATGTAAAGCACTAAGCAGCACCTAACACATCTAATTCTCTGTAAGTACTGGCTGTTTTTTTTATTATTACTAATACTCCTACTGCTATCATTAGCCTATCTGCTCAGCAACCCCAGAAGAAAGCAAGTGCCCTTTCTCGGCTATTCCAATGAAAGTCCCAGGACAGTCTCCCATTGGCTTAGGTTGGGCTGTGTGTCCATCTCTGAACCAAACTCTGTGGCTCATGGCCCAGATCTCGGTCACGTGAACATCCTTGAAGCTGGGGGTGGGGTCAGCTCCGCTCAAACTCTATGGGCCGGGAGTGGTAGAGAGGGGCTCCTCAGTGGCATATCAGAGAAAGGGAGAGTGGGGCTGCCAGGCACAGTCGACCCCTATGAAGGCAGTGATGAGGTTGTCCCTGCTACCTGCAGGAGAAGCCCGAGGCTCCGTGGTCCCAGATCCTCCATCAGCTGGAGTCCTGAGGCCTAGATTCCCCACCCACCCCCCTGCCCCAGCATCACCTGCTCTGTACAAAGGAGTCCTCTGGAGCTGAACAAACTTGGGCTTGATGCCCAGCCCCACTGCTTAATTAGCTTCGCCTTCCTGTGCCTCAGTCTCCCCATCTGTGAGACTGAGGTTATTATTCTCATCCCATCAGTTCAACAAATATTTTATTAAACATTATATCTGACATTTATTGGGAACCAATGGCCTAAACACTTCATATGTATTAACACACTTGACCCTCTCAATAACCCTGGGAGTTAAGTATAACCATCCCATTTTCATAGATGATGAACCTGAAGCACAGAGAGGTGAAGGCAGCCACCTAAGGCCACCCAGCCAGGGAGTGACAGAATAGGGATCCGAACCCAGGGAGTCTGACTGTAGGGTCCCAGCACTGTGGACTCTGAGATAAGGCTCAGCATCTGCCCACAGTAGGTGCTTTACCTGTGGAGGCTGTCCCAGGTAAGGTATGTCCTCTCTTACTTGCCTCAATTTTTCTCTTCTGTGAAATTGCATCACAACTGTGGAGCATGGATGGTGACAGATAAAAAGGGAAGAAGAAGAAACCGAGGGCATCCTTTATTTACAAAATACTTCTTGAGCACTTACTATGTGCTGGGCATGGAGCCAGGCGTGGGGGAGCTGAGGGTCTAGTACCCCAATAGACAACAGACAAGTCAGCACGTAACGAACAAGCTCATCTGGTGACGCGCGCTATGGAGAAAATAAAACAGGGCGGTCCTGGAGGCCTCTAGGAAGAGGGGGCATCTGAGCTGTGACCTCAGGCAGAGAAGGACTCTCCCAGGGAAGATCGGGGTGTGGGACGTACCCTCCAAGGAGGGCGAACCTGAAGTGCAAAGTCCTCGAGCTGGGAACTGATGAGCCCAAACTGGGTCAAACCCTCCTCACACCACCAGTTGGGAAACCGAGGCAAAAAGAGAGAAGGGGACAGGCCCAAGGCCACATAGCTGGGAGGCTGTGGAACCACGGATGCATGGAGAAGGCCCAGAGGGGCCACGACCTCTGCAGCCTTGACCCCCTGGCCCCCCAAAGCCAGAATCTTCCAGGCTGCTAGAGGGGCAGCCTGCCCTTGCTGAGCCGTCCCAGCTGTCGCCAAGCTGCTGTCCTGGTTCCCTTGTTTAATCACAAGCAAGGCTTTTCGCCCTCACTTAATCATACGACAGACACCCGCTGGACCTGCCACCACTTGGCCCCGCTGTCCGGCGCAGGATGATGGGGCCCAGCGACTGTCTTCCCAGGGCCGAGGGGCACCTCAGCTGGGAGGGCGCCATGCCTGGCGCGGCCTCAGGCCTGTGACACGCCGTCTGCAGAGCGGGGGGGACAGCGAAGCGTTGGCGTGAGGGTCTGGCGTGAAACACTAGAAAGGGCCTTGGCTGGCCCCGGAAGGCAGGGTGGGCTCCTCCCGGGTGGCTGCGGTCCCACCGCCCTGCGACCTGTGCTGGAGGCTGGAGAGCTCCCATTCGGCGCACGGGGAGAGTGAGGCTCCGGGCAGCTTAGGGACTTGCACAACGTCCCACAGTGCCTGAATGGGCTCCGGACCCGGGCTTAGCGGGCCCGGAGACCCCCCTTTCCACGCCAACCCGCAGCCTTCAAACACCCATTTCTTCACAGGCTGTCGTCTGTGCTGGGAGCATCCCGGTGGTTTATCCTTCTGGGGAGCTCCGTGTTGAACTTTGCAGGCCTGGGCTGGCTCTAGTGCCCCAGGCGATTTTAAATAGAAATCCTTCCTTTCGGGTGGGGAGGGGAACAAATGTTTTCGTGTGCTTGGATAATAATAACATAATAGTAATAGTAATGTTAGCCGACAATTATCAAGCACTATGTGCCAGGTACTTTCCAGGCATTATCTCATTTTAAAATTCACACCCACCTTGTGAGGAAGGCTCGGTGCTCCCCACTCCACGGGGGAGGAGCCCAAGGCTCTGAGCAGTGAGCCACCTGCCCAAGGCCATCAGCCAGGTAGTGGCAGAGCCAGGATTCAAACCCAGGCCCGCGGGAAGCAGCAGTCATGCTTCTGAGAGCTGACTCTGGAACATGGGACGTTTCCCGACAATGTCCTCTTCTGACCTTTATTTAAGAGGCCAGTGTGAACAGCTGGATTCTACTTTTAGGTGCAGTGTGTCCTGGAGATGGAGTGTTGGGAAAATCCCAACAGCAGTGTCCTGGGCTGGCTCCTGGCAGGTGCTCGGATGATGAACATCCATAAGAGGGTGGAATAATCTGGGAAGGGGTGGAAGGTCCTGACGTCAAGGCCCTCAGCCCTCAGGAGCTCTGACATGAAAGGAAACACTCACGGGAACCTGTGTTCCGGCCCCGGAACAAGCAAACTTCAGGGCAGCTCTCTATTCATCTACCTCTCATTCCCTCCCCATCAAACTGCTGAGCTAGGCTGGCGGCCACACCTCCTAAGTAACAGTACAGGGGCTCTTAACTAGGGGTCCGTGAGCTTGAATTGAAATTCAGAAGAACATCATTCTTGTGGGGAAGTGTTGGTGCGGGTGTGATATATTTATTAAATAATTCACAGTATAGTGTGGACTTAGTAAGGGGTCCGTGGTTTTCACCTGTCGGGCAAAGGGGTCCGCGGAACAAAAAAGGTTACGAACCACTGCTCTAGAGTCACTGAGGAGGAGCATTCCCAGCCCAGGCTGGGTGAGGAGTTTTCCTGTTCCTCCCACAATGCCCTGCTATTGTAATTGTCACGTTGCTTGTTTGTTCCCCCAGTGGGACATCAGCTCACAAGGATGGGCAGCGCTCTGCATCATCCACCTCTGTGTTCCCGTCATCCAGCATAGGGCCTGGCATGGAGTAGGTGCTCAGTCACCATTTCCCAGGCCTTCA
>JAQZBX010095915.1:0-11864 GCA_029593785.1 Cabassous unicinctus
CAAGACTGCAGGGAGAGTGTTGAAGGTGTTGGAGAGCAGCAGCAGCGGCAGCAAGGGAAGCCGCAGTGTTAGAACCAGGGTCTTGGAGAGCAGCAGCAGTGGCAGCAATGGAAGGTGCGGTGGGCGCGGCGGCAGCCACGAGGGGAGGAACAAGGGGACTGAAAAGGCCGGGAAGGGTAACGGGAGGCCAAGAAATAGGGGGATCAGGGGGTTTAGCAGGTGGCGGCGCAGCAGCAGGAGAGGGAGTGGTGTAGGGAGGGGGAGGCTGTTTGCCAGTCTCAGAAAGAGGAAGTTCTGGGTATACAGGGTTCTGCTTCTCTGGTGGAGAAGAAGACGGAAGTGAGCCATCTTGATCTGTAGAAGCATGGTTGTTAGAAAGAGGCTTTGGAGACCCTTTAGAGTGTTCTAGAAGGTCATTGAGCTGAAGGACTAAGGAGGAGGAGTCGTCACTGTCCTCCGGAGCAGAGGAGGGCTCAGAAAGAGAAACATCAAGAGGCTTAGTGCCAAGGAGACAGAAGTGGATAGTGATAAGCGTGGGAATGAGACCAGGAGGAAAGCGCTTGTTCTCATGCTCTATAGCAGTGGAGACGCGATCTATGAGCAGTTTGTAAGTATCTGGGTCCCAGAGGTTAGCGGTGAGGAGCCAGGGATTGAAGGGAAGGAGCAGGTCCCAATAAGTCTGGAGTTGTTTAGCAGAGACCTTGCATTGGTGGCAAGTGAGAAGACTGGCAAGGGCTCTAACTTGAGGGGCTTGACGAGAAGAGAAGGAGGCCCCCATTGTTTAGGGACATGAGAAAAATAAGAAAAATAGCGAGAAAGAGTAGAAGGAGGCAAAGAACGGCTGGTGGGACAATGGAGGTGGAGAGTTGGGGGTAGAGTTAATAGAGGAGGCTAAGAGAGAAGAGAAGAACAATTGGAAGAAGGAGAAAGACAGGACACCAGGGGGCAAGGGCGCTAAGACCCTTAGGAGTGAGGTGCCCAATCTAATAATAACCCTAACACTTTATTTGCAATGAACTTAAATCTTATACCTCAGGAAAATCCAACAGAAAATCAGACACTTTATTTACAACAAAACTTAAAATTTATACCTCAGGAAATTATATTTACAAGAAGGGAAAGAGAAAAGAGAGAATGTCCGCCGAGCTGTGGAGCAAGGCGGAGTCCTTACCTGTCCCGAAGAACCGCTGCGGCTGCTGCAGATGATCGCTGCCCCACATTGGGTGCCAGATGAGGGGAGATTGGGGGCCTCTGAGGGGCCCCCAGTGGGGGGTGACGGGTGTGGAGGACGAACACGGCGCAGAGAGAGACGACCGCGGAGACGAGCCTGATGGCGCAGGTCTGTTTATTCAGAAAGTGTAACATCTTTTATAGGGCATAGGGGGATGTGGCGGTTGTTGATTGGCGGGCGCAGGAGCGGTGGGAAGATTGTGGCGCGAACAGGGAGGAGGGTAAAGATTGGTGGGTTCAGGGATGAATGGTGGTTGGGCATTGGTGGTTTTTCGCTGCCAGCGGTTAAGAGACGCGGGCTTTTCTTAGCTTAGGCTGCTCTTAGCCTTAGCAGCCATGTTAAAGGGGGGTTGGGAGGGGGTATCAGGGCTGATCGGGTGCCGGAAGAGTTAAAGGGAGTAAGAGCAGGAAAGATGTTTTCTATATCCTACAACACTTGTTATGTTTTATTCATTGATAACACTACAAATACATGTTTAAAATCACCTATTATCTAAAATACTAATTTCTGATTACTGCTATTTTCCCACTCTTATATTTCATGAAATGATTTTCCAAAACCTTTTATTCTGAAATAATTATAGATTCACAAGAAGGTACAAAGAAATTTACAGGGAAGTCCAATCACCTTTCCTCATCCTGCACCAATATGACAATTTAAAGAATTGTACACAATCAAGCCCAGGAAATGACTGTGGTATAGTCCATAGAGCTTGTTGAGAAGTTGCCATTTATATTTATATTTTATAAGTTTAGTTAAAACATGATTTCCTGGTTGAAATCTAACTGACCTTACTTTTTGTAGAATTTCCCATGCTGCTGTGTACTCCATTGCACTGAACAAACAATTTACATTGCTTGAAATATGCTCAACTATACTACTTGTTATAGTTGGCTGCAAAAAAATATGGCCATGCATTCTTCCTCTCTCTATACCTATGCCTTCTAATGTGACTTTTCAGGTACTTTTATCAAGAGCAGGAGACTTTCCCCACCCTTCAAATTGGACCATTATTATGATTGCTTTAGTCATTGGGACAGTAGCAAACCAGATAAAAGCAGAGAATTGTAATTGAGGTTGTCCTCTTCTTGCTTTTTGAGGACTGAAAATCCATTTGAATGAGTACTGACTAGCTTGCTTGATGATAGAGACCAAACAGAGAAAGGGTGCTGCTGTTACAGTTGGGTTGTTTTAGACCAGCTGGCCCCAGCTGACCTGGAGCAGATTGCAGATATGTGTGCAAGCCCACTTGGGTGCAGCTGAGCCTGGACAAGACCAGAAGAATCTCAAACTGCCAATATGAAAATTCATGAGTGCAGTAAATGATTGTTTATAAGTCTCTACATTTGGGGATTATTTGCTACAAAACAAAAGGTATATAAAACACTTTTTAAAAAAGGAGGTACCAGGAATTGAACCCAGGACCTCATACATGGGAAGCAGGCATTCAACCACTGAGCTCTACCTGCTCCCCTAACTAAAACCATTTTTAACCAGGCCCTGTTTCTCTCCAAATGTTGAGGGACCTTCTATTCATGTCATTTTCACGTGTATCTGGCATAGCATTTTACATGTACTCCTTATATACTAAATCTTTATTAACTGAATGGATGGATTAATGATAAATATTTGTATGTGCAAATCTGTGCATAATATTACATGTGAAATAAAGAATTTTATGTATGATATGTCTTTAACTAAATGAAACTCCATGTTAGAGGTACTTGCTTACTAAATGGTGGAAAACGTAACATTATTTTTTCTTAAGGTACCCCCACTGCCTATAATTCTGCAATTATCTCCAGGATATAATAAGTATCAAGGCATTGAAGAAGAGCTTCAAAGCACCCCTTGTCCAAGCCTAGGTAATTTTCCTGAAGCATTGGCTCTGCTCTTTCCATGCCCTGCTTGAACATGAGCAGCTTGTCATGGCTGGAAACACCATTAGGTGATTTGGCTCCCTAGGTCCTCCATTTCCATCTGAATTGTTTTCACCTACTCCAGGACAGTACTAACAAGCATTGCCCCACCCCTTCTTAATGTCTAGGACCCTCTTTTTCCACTGCAACCCACATGCCCCTCCATTTCTCTCAGTGAGACTGCTTCAATGAGTGGATTTTGAAACAGACATGTAGAGCCATGTATTTTTGCTGGCCTCTGCCCTCCAGAGCCTAACTACCTCCTTTGGGTAGGAAAGAAGAAAAATAGAAGAACAATTCATATTCAGTTGAAGTTTTAATAAATTATCTTGCTATGTATTTTCAAAAGGCTATGCAGAAAATATTTCTTTGGTTCTCGTAAAAGTTGCAAGATGAAAAAGGAGAGCTTTCAATTTTGTCAAAATCTACAGGGAAGAATGCAAAGAGCAGATGGGGAGAGGAACAACTCCCATCCACTCCTCGTGATGTCTCCACCCTCAAACCTCACCTTAGGAGTCCCTGAAAGTACTGCTTAGTTCCCCACACCTCCACAATGTGCATTGTTCATATTCTCACAAGCAGAAATTGGCTTTGTGTCCTATTGTCAGCTGTAAAATTATATTCAAAACTAAAAACTGACAAGGCAGCTCATAAAAAACTATCAAGTGAAACTGAAATGAAATGTATTCATAATATAAAATGACCTCATGAAATCTTTTCAAAGATTTTACTTATACTGTTGTTACAGTAAAAAGAGGCCCTTTAGTGAGGGAGACACAACTTGGGATGCCACTAAAATAACATGTATCCCTCATTCATATATTATATGATGTGATATTTTGTTTGTTTTTCATCTGCCTTCTCCATATAATTCAACTTCCATGGGGACAAAACTTATCTGTTCTGCTTGTCAGTGAATGCCTGGTATGTACACTGTGCCTGGCACCTAGAAAATACCCCAAAATATTTGTTGAATGAAGGAATGAATTAACTAATATTTTTTGGATTCTTTACTTTGAATAGCTTCTTTATTTATTTCATCTGTGAAAATAATTATAAACTGACACTATTCCAAATACAATTTAGAATTAATTAAAATGAGAAAAGAACTTGTATAATGAAGTGATAGAAAAAATACTATTGACACTGCACAAATTAAATGTTCTATTCTTCTTTTGCTTTGGAGAGGGATAGTTCTATTTCTGCCACTCACACTGTGTGATGGGCCAGTACTGACAGCCCTTAGTCTGGCTGTGAGTTTAAATGCACAAAATAATTCAAGGAAAAAATAGCTCAAGCATTACAGAAATTTTTTTAGTGCACACTGAATATCTGAAAGCTATATAATATGTGCACCTTCTTGTTTTAATTTTGGGGAAGAAGACAGCCAGGGTGGCAATTTATCATTATCAAAAATTAACAGATCTGTAAATTGTTATATTCTTCTGTCATTGGCCATGCCATGGTGTTGCAAATCTCCAGATTTCCTGACAGGCTCCTAAATATCAGAGGACCTGAGGCCTCTGCTCTCTATTAACATCTCTTTCTAAGTAACCTCATTAAGTGCATTGCTGTCTGTTTAAATCTCCATCTGTGCCAGCTCTTCTGAGGTTCAGACTCATATATTCGATTGTCTGCTAAATTCTGCCTCAGGTTCTTCCTGTATAAAATGTGAATTATAATAATATAGTCCTAACATGGTTGTAATGCAGAGCAAATACATTAAAAAAAGAAAACATTTAGAAGGGTGCATGGCACCAGTGTATGTACTCAATAACTCTTAGTTTAAATACTTAGCATCTCCATATGTATATCTCATAGTAGTATGCCATTATCATCATCGTACAAGTCTTGGTTCCAACCTCCATTCTTCCCTTATTAATGATTTTTTTCAAGGTTTCAGCGATGGGTTGACTTGTTCTCCACAATGGACACTGTTAGGAAAGGTTAGCAGAGTCCTCTCTAATAGATATAATAAATCACTTCTGTGGTGATCACTGAGTCAGGTTTCAGCTAACTAATCAAGCAAAGAATTAGTACCATTCAGACTGCTCCTACTAATACACTCAACCCAAAATATCTGTTAAGTGAGCCCATTGTGATATATTCTATTCAGTTAATATTAATGTTCTTTCCTCCTTTGTCTAGCCCATAAGAATCCCAATCTTTCCTTAACAGTATCTTTGTTTTAACCTAACTCCTATGAAAAGGTCTATTTGAAGGTGATATATGAAAATGCAGTTGATTTTTGCATTTTATATGTATACTAAACTCTCACAATATTTTTTATGGTTTTTAAATTTTTCTGTTGAGACAGTCCTATCATCTATGAACACTGACAAATGTTTGATTTTTTTTTTTATGGCCTTATTGTTGTTTCTTGGCATTCCACTCTTAATTGTTTAAAAGAAACATCAAAAAGTAACTATATTTTATTGCTAACTTTTCTCATGTTTTTTTTAGACAATTTTTATGTTTAATAGAAAAATAATGCAGAAAGCACAGAGTTCCCATGTACCCCACCCCCAGATTTCCCCATTATTAATATTGTGCATTGGTGTGTTACTTTTATTATAACTGATGAAAAAATATTATTATAATTATACTATAGATAACACTAGGTTTCACTCTTTGTGATATATAATTCTATGTTTATTTTAAAATTTGATTTGGTAAAAATACCTCACTGTGATTTTTATTTACATCTCTCTAAAGGCTAATGAAATTGAGCACCTTCACATGTGCTTGTTAGTCACTTTCTATTGTTTTTGGAGTAATGTCTATGCTGGCCCTTTTACCATTTTTTTTTATTGAAGTATATCACTCATACATGAACATACATAAACAATAAGTGCATAGTAATAGTTGTGAACTTACAAAACAAACATACATAACATCATACAGGGCTTTAATACCTCAACCTACCACCAATACCTTGCATTGTTGTTAAACATTTTTAACTAATGATTAAAGAGTATCCTCAAAATATTACTACTAACCAAAGTATTTTTACCCAATCCCCCCTATTATTATTTTTTAATATCATTTATGCATGAACATACATAAACAATAAGTGTGTAGTAATAGTTGTAAACTTACAGAGCAAACATTCATAACATTATACAGGGGTCCCATACATCAACCCTCCACCAACACCTTGCATTATTGTGAGACATTTGTTACAAATAATGAAAGAATATTGTCAAAATTTTACTGCTAATTATAGTCCTTATCTTACATTTGGTGTATTTTTCCCCCAACCCACCATATATTTTTTTTAATATATATTTTTATAACAGAAGTTTTAAACTTACAAATCAATCATGCACATGTGCAGAATTCCCCAACACCCTGGTGGAATATTTGTTATGGATTATGAGACATATTATCCAATTATTACCAGATCCACAGCATACATTTGGCAGACAGTTTCCATACTCCCCCATTATTAACACAGTACATCTCTGGCATAGATGCAAGAATATTACATTATTACTGTTAACCACAGTCCATAGGTCACTCCAGTTGTATTTTTTCCCATGCCTCTCCCCATTCCCAGCACACTGCATTACTGATGTACATCTGCTCTAGCTCAGAAAGGACAGTCTTGCATATGTACCATCAACCACTATTCTCATCCACCTTTGGGTTTACTGTGCTATTCAGTCCCTAGATTATTCTTTAGCTTTCTGTCAATTGACATTTACATCTCTAGACTACAATTTTCAGCCACATCCCCATTTATAGACCAGCTGTTACTCACTATAATGTGTTACCATCAACTCTGTACATTTCCACACTTTTACAGTAAAACTAATTTAAACTTATACATACATTAATTATCAGTAGTCCATTTCAATCATCCTCTTATCTCCTTTAAGTATTCACCACCTACCACCAGGGTGTGAAGATATTTTCCTACATTTTCTTCTAGAAGCTTTAGGGTTCTTGCTTTAATATTTAGGCTTTTGATTCATTTTGAGTTATTTTTTGTATAGGGTGTGAGATAGGGGTCCTATTTCCTTCTTTTCTTATAGATATATAATTTTCTCAGCATCATTTGTTGAATGGACAGTTCTGCCTGACCTGTGTGGGTTTGACAGGCTAGTGAAAAATCACTTGACCATAGATTTGAGGGTCTGTTCTTTAACCATCAGTTTGGGTCCATTTGTCTATGTGCCTGTCTTTAGGCCAGTACCATGCTGTTTTTATCGCTGTAGCTAGGTAATACAACTTAAATTCTGGAAATGAGAGTCTTCCAACTTGGGTTTTCCTTTTTAAGATGTTTCTGGCTATTCAGGAACCCTTACCCTTCCAAAAAAAATGTGATAATAATGCTTTCCACTTATTTAAAAAATGTTGGTGGAAATTTTATCAGTATTGCATTGAATCTGAATATCAATTTGAGTAGAATTGACATCTTAATGATATTTAGTCTTTCAATCTATGAGCATGGAATGTTCTTCCAATTATTTAGGGCTTCTTTTTATTTCCTTTAACAATGAGTTGTAGTTTTCTGAATACAAGTGCTTTAAATCATTGGTTAAGCTTATTCCTGAATTTTGGGTTTTATTTGATATATTTTATTTTCACCTCTCTTTTGAAACTTTTAGTTACTTTTATTGATATAATCTTACTTCTAGACTCTCTTCCAGCCCTCTCTCTTCTGTCTTTTCTTTTCAGGCTGTAGCATACCCTTTAGTATGTCCTGCAAAGCAGGTCTCTTGGTCACAAACTCTCTCAGTTTCTGTTTATCTGTGAATATTCTAAACTTGCCCACGTTTTTGAAAGACAATCTTGCCAGATATAAGATTTTGGGCTGGAAGATTTTCTCTTGCAGTATCTTAAATATATCATACCACTGTTTTCTCGACTCCATGGTTCTGCTGAGAAATCACCACTTAATCTTATTGGGTATCTCATACATTATCCATTGCTTTTCTCTTGCTGCTTTCATAATTCTCTGTTTGTCTTTGGCATTTGGCATTCTGATTAGTATGTGTCTCAGAGTTGATCTGTTAGGATTTTTTTGGATGGAAGTATGTCATGCTTCATGGACATGGATATCTATGTCTTCAATAGGGTTGGGAAATTTTCTACCATTATTTCTTCAAATATTCCTTTTGCCCCTTTTCCCTTCTCTTCTTCTGGGACACCCATGACATTTATGTTTGCATGTCTCTAGCTGTCCTTTAGTTCCCTGAGACCTTGTTCAAGTTTTTCTAATCTTTTCTTCATCTGTTACTTTGCATGTTCACTTTCAGAGGCCATTTCTTCAAACTCACCAACCCTTTCTTTTGCCTTCTCAATATGCTATTATATGATTCCAGTGTATTTTTAATTTCATTTATTGCACTTTTCATTCAAATAAGATTTGCTATTTTTCTATGTATTCTTTAAAATTCTTCTTTGTGTTCATCCAATGTCTTCTTAATATCCTTAATTTCTTTAGCCATCTCATTGAATTTATTAAGGACATTTGTTTGAACTTCTATGTTTAGTTGCTTCAACTCCTTTATGTCATCTGGAGGCTTATCTTGTTCCTTTAACTGGGCCATATCTTCCTGTTTCTTAGTGTGGATTGTAATTTTTTGTTGGTATCTTGGCATCTGGCTTACTAGAGTATTTATTCTGGGTGCAGTTTTTCTCTTTAGTTTAGGGCTTCCTGCCCTTTTCCCTTGCTCGTTGTGTAGTAGGAGCCAAGGATGTAGTTGGTGCTATATGCTGTGAGGTTCAAGTTACCCTCATTTTCCCAAGGACAAATGAAGCTTCTCCCACCTTTCTCCTTTGCCAGGGGTATGGAAAAAGCCACAGCTATGTGGAATAATCCAACTCATGCAAGCCTAGATTCTAGTTGCCCAGAGAGACTGATGAATCTTCATGCCCCTTTCTCCCCTGCCTGTGGCAGGGATGTAGCTGCTGGTGTGGGCAGCAATCTATGCTGTGCAGGTCCATGATGACTACAGCTGCCTTCGTAGATTTCCAATTATTCAGTCTGTGCCAGCTAAATGTATCTACAGTTACCTGAATAGGTTAGTGCAGGGCCCATCACCTTCCTTCCTGCTAGAGGTGGGGCTGAAACCTAGGCCAGGCCTGCAGGCCAATCTGGTTGAAAGAAACCGGTATCTACTATCACCATGATTTTCAGTCAACCTGGCTTTCCCTCATGCTGGGGGTGGACTCAAAATGGTAGCTACCAGCCTCCTTCTGACCTGGACAGGGTAAAACTTTAATTATTCTTAGGATTATACTTTAGCCAGCTGAAATCGGTGACCAACCATCTCTTTCTCCCCTGTTTTTGGGAAATAGAGCTTCCAATTCCTGCCACAGAATACCTCCTGGGGTTGCTTGTGCTGTCAAAGTCAGATGACCACCGACCTCTGTGGCATGGCTTGTAATTTCCTGGAGAGCCTGGCACAGCTGTCCCCAGCTTCCTCCCTGCCTGAGGTGAGCCTGTGGCTTAGGCTAGAGTGGAAATCTGATGAAAAAAATCTGGTCCCTGCCAGCACTGTGATTTTCAGTCAGCCCCACTCCCCCTCATGTCAGGAATACAGTTAAGATGGCAGCTATTGGCCTCTTTCTGACTCGGACAGGTTCAAACTTTAGCTGTCCTTATGATTATACTAGCCCATGAATTTACTAATCAGTAGTTGAAGTTGGTGCCCAACTACCTCTTCCTCCCCCATTTTGGGAAGTGAAGCTTCCAGTTCCAGTCATGGAACAGCTCCGGAGGTGGCTAGTGCCTCCCATGTAGGATGGACACCGGCCTCGGGTGTGGAGTGCTCTATTATGACACTTCTCTGCATATGGGCAGTCTCCTCATTCCATTCTTTCAAGGATGTTGCAGGATACACTTTTGGTCTGGAGCCCCCAAACAAGTGCTCTAGATAGCTCTGGGTGACACCAACTGCCTCATAGCAGGAGCTGATTCTTGGAGTTCTTTACTCTGCCACCATCTTGATGGTTGTCCCTTTGATCATATTTAATGGGGATGCTTATACTCTTGCTGTTGGGATGAAAATTTTCTTCATACATTCTGGATATTGGACCCTTAACAGGTATATGATTTGCAAATATTTTGTCCCGTTCTGTATATTGACTATATTTTCTTGAGAGTGTTGTTTGATTTAAAAATGTTTAATTTGGATGAAGCCCTGTTCATTTATTAAAAATATTTGCATTTGTGTCATATTTAAGAATCTATGTTCAAATCCCCAAAGTCATAAAGGTTTAACTCCTATGTTTTTTCCAAGGAGTTTTATAGTTTTAGCTATTACATTAAGACCTTTGGTCCATTTTGAGTTAATTTTTGTACATGGTGTGAGATAGGGATTCAATTAGTTTATTTTGCCTGAGAATATCCCTTTGTAGTGGCACCATTTATTGAAGAGATTATCCCTTCTCCAAAAAATGGTCTTGTCACCTTGTCAAAAATCAATTGAACATAGAAGCATGAGTTTAGTTCTAGACTCTCAATCCTAACCCATTGGTCTATATTCTATGTCTATCCTTTTGCCAGTAACATCTTGTTTTTTAATTAGTGTTGCTTTGTAAAACACTTTGAAATAATGAAATGTGGGTTCTCATCTTTGTTCTTCTGCTTCAAGATTGTATTGGCTATTTGGTGTCCCTTACAATTCCATATACATTTTAAGATCATTTTTTTCCTATTTTTTCAAAAAGGTCATTGGGGCTTTTGATCTTTCACTAAATATGTAGATGAGTAGTGTTGCACCTTAACATTATGACGTATTTGAATTCATGAGTACAGGTTGCCTTTCTATTTATTTAACTCTTCTTGAATTACTTTAAGCAATGTTTTGTAGCTTTCACTGTATTTATCTTGCACCTATTTGTCTAAATTTATTCTTAAATATATAATTATTTTCATGCAATTTTAAATGAAATTATTTTCATAATTTCATTTTCAGATTGTTCATTGCTAGTTTGTAGAAATAAAATTGAAATTTTACCATTGATCTTGTATCCTGCACTTTTGATGAATTATTACCTCTGATGTTTTTTGTGGATTCTTTGGGATTATCAATATATAAGATCATGACATCTATGAATGGATACAATTTTGCTTCTTTTTCAATTACTTATATCCTGAATAAATTTGAAATTAGATGGGTTTAAACAGATAAAATATCATTAGATTCTTTAAAAAAGCACCTTTGTAAAAACAAATTAACAAATTTTGTTTAATACAATCATATCCAAATTTGTAAATGGTGTAGATTTTTTTAAAAAACAATATCAGTAACAGTTGGGTCCTGCAAAAAAATTTCAGTAAACAGTAGTTAATTTTAAAATATTGAAGTTTTCTATATGTGATGCTTGAGTTTTTAGGTGTACTTCCAGAGACTGGAGCCTCTGGCCTACCTATGTGCCAGCTGTGCCTGCAATCTCGGTGCAGCTGCAACCCCTACCCTATAGCTCAATGGACTCATCCAAGTCACCTGGCGAGGAGACGACTATGGGCAACGGCCATCCCAGGGAACGGAGGGGGCCCGCAGCTGCAGGCAGGATAATCCCATCCACTGTATCCATGGAATATAAACCTTCTTTCACTTGGAGGTGGAGTGGACATCACCATCCCCAAACTCCCAGGATTGAGGGAAGAGCTATGGACTAGAATGGACTTGGTGGAGTTTTGTCGTATATTGTGATTCAAGCAATGGAAGAAATTGTAACAGTGAGATGGAGACAGT
>JAQZBX010095916.1:0-11859 GCA_029593785.1 Cabassous unicinctus
TCTATATGCCAATAAAGAAATATGAAATACATGAAATATGAAATATGAAAAGAAACAAAATATAGAAAATGAATTTTAAAAAATCCACAATAGAGGGAAATATAAAGTAACAGATTTGCTAGATCTTGTGGAAAAAATAAATGTTTCATTGAGGGCTCTTAAGTAACTGAATTAATGGAGAGACAGACCATATATATGGATTGGAAGGCTCAATATTATAAAAACGTCAATTATATTCATAGGTAAAATGACACCTAAAGAAATATTCCTACAGATTTTCTACAGTAGAAATGGACAAGTTGGTCATAAATTCACATGAAATCCAAATAGAATAAACACTCCTAAGGAATAAAAAGTTAAAAGGATTTCCTAAACAGATATCTAGTATTTCTATAAAATAATAGTAAGTAAACATTGTGGCAAAAAGTAAAAAAATGACAAGTACAGATGCAGCAGAATAGAGGGTATGTATATGAACACTCAGATGACAGATGCAGCAAAGAACTGCAGTACGAAGAACATTTCCCTTAATCAACCTAATCACAACCAACTCTAAGTCGATTAAATAATGAAATAAGGAAACACTATTAAAATAATTTTGTAGATACCCTTAGAAGTTTGAAGGAATGTTTCAGAAGGAGGAGGAGGATAAAAAAAGCTTGAGGAGAGGATGAGAAAGAACAGTAGATGGAGGAGGAGGAAAGGATACAAAAATATGCACCATGGAAACATATTTGTGAATCTGATTACAATAAATGAAAATTTTTTTTTCCCAAGAACCAACAAAAGGTCATAGAATTACACATAAATCACTTAAAAACACAAGTAACTTTTCAGACTTATATAGGAATTTTTAAGAAAACAAAGCACAGATATCTTGTTTTACACGTGACAGTATATTATGCATCATTGATATGAGTAAAATAAACAGTATATCCACCTGGTACTACCACATATTCATCAGTTTGGAAAAAATCTATCTGGATTCACCAATTATTGGTGATGATGTGGAACAAAGATATGTGGAAATATTATCTGTGTGTATGCATAAATTGCTACAGTTTCTCTGGACAACCATTTGATATTTTATTAGCAAACTAAGACTAGTTTACAGTATGAAGAGAAACTGCTGAGAGCAGCAAAGATTTCCTATGATTTTGATGTGCAGTCAGTGCTCACATTCCCTGCCCCAGATATTGAAGCAGCCTGCACATGGGATGTTACTTGTTCTCGTGGCAGAATGGTAAGATGTTATGAAGAAGTTCTCATATGCTGGCTCTCAAACCCACAATCAGAGAGAGAAATATGATAAATTCTAAAAGCCCTCGGTGTTTACATTTACACTATTTTTATAATTACTAAATGAATTCTAAATGTGATTTGGAATATATAGGTTCTACCATATACAATAAATAGAGTTCCCTGATGACTAATGAAAAAATTTAGTGTTAAAGTTTCTTCAACAAAGTAATCTAATATTCATTATTATTTATTCATTTTCATGAAGTTACTGTTAAAAACTTGAATTGAAATTGGGCATGACTCCTGAATATTAATGGTTCTATTTACATCAATATTGTTTACCTAAAAGGTGCAAATTTCCATCATATAGAACAATCATATAAATATCTATCACATATATCCACTTCCTTAGATGAAAACCAACTTTTAACGCAAAGACGTCACTTGATATTTACTCCTCCTAAAACCATAAATCTGTCTATTAATGTAATATTATCCAATATTTAATGAATATATAGTATCCTTCCAATAATCATTTCCCTACAGCATTGTGTATTCCTTTTTCTTTTTATAAAATATAGTATCCAATTTCAAAAAATCCATACCAAAAATTCAACCACTTCCACGTGCTTTCCTTGAAGGATATCAAGTCAAGAACAAAATATACATTTTTCAAATATTATCATTTCCCCAAATGTAAGTGACATTAAATTCATTTGCATACATGTGGTATGAGTTCAAAAATAAACAAAGAAATCAATGCAACAGAATAAAGTACACAGCTACAGAAAAGTTCACTTAGGAACACCATATATAATAAAGGTATTGAATGGTAGTCTATGTTCTTTCAGTTAATGGTGATTGGACAGCTGCATATTCATTGACAATAAAAGAAATTTCACTCCTGCCTTTCACTCTGCACAAATGATGTAGTATAAAGACGAAATGTGAAAGTCAAAACTATAATGGCTTAGATACTAACATTGGATAATATCTTCAGGATACCAGTCTAGGTAAGTATCTATCATATAAGAAGAAAAACACAAACCACAATGGAAAATATTGATTATATTTGAACTGAGAATGTCTGTTCCTCCAAGGATTTAGGAAAGCTCAAAATTTTATGTAACAAATTGGGGGAATGTACATGTCATAAAAAATTCAGACAGGAATATCCCAGAAGAGAATTCCAGATTTACTTTAAAGTATATTTAAACTTAAAAACACATATACATACTCAAACTAATCATGAATTCTAATGAATACTAATGAATCCACTATATTTTTATGTAATCTAAAGCTTCTTTAAAAATAAAAAATAAAATAAAAAACTAAAAAAAAAGAAAAGAAAATATGAACAGAACTATAACAAGAGATAGAATCATAAGTCAGAATCATGATTACAGACCAGGTTATGGAGACATCAATAAAAAAGGCAGATTAGGGTCTTCCAAAAGCCTGATCTCCCACAGAAACACTGGAAGTATGAGCAAAACCTGTCAGAATCAACTTCAATGAAAATCAGGAAAATACTCAAAGATTTAAATCAACCAAGCAAAGAATCAAACAAAAAAGGTCACTAACAGTTGCCCAAAGAGGCTGAGGGTGCACTCTCACTCCTCCTGCCCTGGCAGGGTGGGGATGGAATCAGAGATGTGTCCAACAGCCTAGTCACTGCAGGCTGAAAGCTGCTGCAGTTGCCTGGAGAGGCCGAGGGTCACTGTCCCATCAGCCTTGCCAAGGGCAGGGATGGAACTACAGGAGTACCTGTCTAAAGGAGCTGCTTTGGATATATATGGAACTAGAAGGTGATCCAAGTCATCTAGAAGGGTACTGGATAGATAAAGAAGCCAAAAGAAAACCATGAGTTGCTCACCCCATGGCTGGAAAGAGCATATACCCCACCCTCAGGACAAATAGCCTAGGTGGAGCCCCTGGCACGCTGCTCCAAATGGAGCATGAGGGAGCATTACCTGGGAGAAGGAGGATTCTGGGAGGGTGGACAGTGATTTCTTTTTGTTGAATTTTGCTAGCTGAGCCCGCTTGGAATCTCAGAAGGGACCCCAATCTGGTAGGGAGAGGAGAAGAGGATCTCCTCAGGCAGGCTGTCATGCCTAGCCACCCAGGTAAAGAGGGGAATTAGATTAGAGAGGGGGTGGGGACAGACAGGCATCTATTCAGCAGGGATCTGGCAAACTACTAGGAATCTAACCTACCGGAGGGAAAGGGGGTAGATAGCTTTATGAAAGCCTAATAAAACTAAGGAGACAGTTTAGCTTAGTGGAGAAATTCCCAAGTAGCATATACGAGTCCTTGGTTTGCTTCCAGGCTTTTCTTAGAGAAGTGATCCACACAGTTATCAGACATCCAGTTGTTACTATAGGACAGGAAATATATAGACATTGTTTCTGCATTAGCTTTTCTTGGATCTCTTTTGGTTCCTTTTATGAAAATTTCCTTATATAACTTGCTAAAATCTGGTTCAAAACCTGCAGAAAGAAGTCTGCAGGTGACTGGCTGATGAACACTGACAGCCAGAGATGCTTCTGAGGGGCCTAAGAGGGAAGGCTGCTTTTCCTTTTTTTCTCTCCTTTTTTATTATTTGATGCTGTCTTTTTTCTTATTTCTTGTCTTTCTCCTTTCTTTGTTTCTTTTTTCTTTCTTTTACCAATTTTTTCTACCTATGCTATTTCTATTCTTTTCCTTCATTTTCTATCTTCTGTTTCCTATTGTTGTTCTTTGATTCCACCTCTTTTTGTTTGGTCCTCAGTTTTTCCTGTTTTTATCTCTCTCTCTCTCTGTTTTCTTTGTTTACATTATTTTCTTTTTCATTTTTCTTTCCTCTCTTCTCATTTCTGGCCTTTTAATTCATTCTAAATATTTTCTCCATTTTTGTTTCTTATTTGTTTCTATTCCACATTTTTATTCTTATTCCACTGTACTTTTATTCATGTTAAATATTTAATTTCTTTTTTTATTATTTTTTATTTTTTTATTGTTGATACTTTGTATTTGTGTGGTACCTTTGTTTTTATTATTTTAAAATATGCTTAGATTATATAAATGTCATACAAAATTTACAGGGATTCCCATGTTCCACACTTCCCATAACATCCCAAAACATCCCACATAAACATCTTTCATAAGGGTGGGTGGCACATCACCTGCAATGGATGTACACATCCTGGGGCTTTGCCTCTATGCATGGACCATAGTTCACATTGTAGAACACACTCTCCCACACAGTTCTGCATTCTATATGCTGATGTAAAATGGCCTATATCTGTCATTGTAATGTCACTCAGGATAATTTCCAAGTCCTGAAAAAGCTCCTGTATTATAACTGCTTTTCACTTCCCTGCCCTGAAAGCATTCCAGTGGTCACTGTCTCCATGTCACAATTGTAATTTCTTCCATTGCTTGAATCACAATATGTCTACAACAGAATACCATTAAGTCCACTCTGGTTCATAGCTCTTCCCCCAATCCTGAGGAGTTTGGGATGGTGATGTCCACTCCACCTCCTAGTGAGAGGGGGCACATATCCCTTGGATATGATGTAAGGGATTATCCTGCCTGCAGCTGCAGGCTCTCTCCATTCCCTGGGATGGCCGTTATTCATCATCATCTCCTCACCAGGTGACTTGGGTGCATCCATTGAGCTGTAGAGTAGGAGTTGCAGCTCCACCGAGATTCCAGGCACAGCTGGAACATGGGCAGGCCAAAGTCTCCAGTCTCTGGAAGTACACCTACAAACTCCAGCACAACATATAGGTTTGAACAGAAGGGACTGATGGACCATGTGCAGGGAGGACTTATTTGAGTCCAACTCTGTCACTCTCAGGAGCAGATTCCAAAGTAGAGCCCATTGATAGGCATCACTCTTTGGAGCTACCACCCCCATATAGGGTGAGGTTGTCTCCAGAGCCCTCAGGAGGCCCTCTGTGTGGGGTGATATCCACTTTGGTGTTCTATGAGATCCTACTGAGGCGTGCATAAGCGTTACCTCTGGGATGACCTCCCGACTCTCTTTGAAGTCTCTTAGCCACATGAACTCATTTGTCTTTACCTTTTTGCCCTTTTATTTAAGGCCTTTTTCCAGTCATATTGCCAGCTGGCACTTGGTATTAATCCCTCATTGCCAGGGAGGCTCATCCCCAGGGGTCATGTCCCACACTGGGGGGAAGGCAATGCATTCATATGCTGAGTTTGGTTTAGAGACAGGCCACATTTGAGCAGCAAAGAGGCTCTTAGGTGGCAACCCTTAGGCACCCCATAACAGTAGGCTAAGTTTCAATTACAAGAGCAGTAACAAGAACCCATCAGTGGACCATCCTCATTTGCCAGACACTGCCCCGGCACTTGGGGGACTATTGCTACTCTCTTGGAGAACAAGGCAGAACTCTCCAGGCTGGGAATGCAGTATTCCCTCATTTATTGATTGATTGTCTATCCACTGTGACCATGCCCCACCCCTTGATCATTTGAACATTTTTATATATCTTTCATATATATTCAGGTGAACTTCCTCCCATGAAACCCTCATCCCAGACACCCCCCACCAATGATCCTCTGCTGCCCCCATTGAAACCCTTCTGTGATCTAAACATTCCTTGAAGATGAAGCCCTTATAATAGCCAAATACAATTAATCGGAAAATGAAATAATAATGATAAGCTTAAATGTAAGAGATAAAATACATGGAAACTCAGAAAAAAAAACTAAAATTAAAATAAAATTAAAGGATTGGGAAATTCAAAAATGGGAAAAAACAAAAAAAGTTAAAAAAAAATAAAATTTAAAAGATTTCGTTATTATTTTTTCCTTTTATCAATGCATTATTGGGTGTCCAGTCTGTACCGTGGCACCTTCCCCTTCTCACTCCCCAGTGTCTCCCAAATTTTCATTTAATTTTCAAAAAGTTTTAGGTCACAGCAAACTCACACACAGAATACTAGAGACTCTCATATACCCAACATCCTTCCCCATTCCTGAGCCTATATTAAAACCTTTTTTATGTGGGTGGTAGCATTATTATAGCTGTTATACAGATAGTGAAACATAGATACTAAACACTGTCAATGGTTTACCGTACAGTTTAAAATTTAGACGGTACAGTTTAATAAATTTGATGATATTTACCATGTCCTGTGTCCATTACTGTAAGGTAATGAAAAACATTTCCCTGACCACTAAATACCCACTGTTTGATGTTTTCTGTCCCTTCTTCCCATCCCCCTAGGGCACATAACATTCCCCTGTCTTGACTCCTTGGATGACAAGATTCATAGTTACATAAAACAAGAGGTCTTGACAAGCTGATTATCCTCCCCTATTAGGTACCTAGTCCCCCTCCCATCTCAGTATCCTGGGTATTCTAGCCCCTTCCTAATTTACCCACCTGTCGACCCTGCACCACCAAACCCAGTAATATCACTACCCACCTTTCCTGTCCTTCAATATGCAAGGATATTCTATCACTTTACCGTCGATTATGTCCATATGAGTGATGGTTCACAACATTTTCTTCTCTTTCTCTCCCTTGTTAACCTATCTTTCAGACAATGGTTCTCAGGGACAGCTCATTTTCCTCAATTCAAATCAGTGAGGTCATATAATGTTCATCCTTCAATGCCTGGCTTGCTTCACTCAACATAAGGTCTTCAAGATTCATCCATGTTATTCTGTGTGTTAGCACTTTATTACTTCTTACAGCTGAGTAATATTCCATTGTATGTATGTACCACATTTTATTTATCCATTCATCTATTTTTGGGCACCGGGGTTGAATCCAACTTTTGGCAATTGTGAACAATGCTGCTAGGAATATTGGTGTGCATATATCTTTTCGTGTGTTTACTTTCAGTTCTTCTGGGTATATACCCAGCAGTGGAATTGCTGGATCATATGGAAGACCTAGTGCTAGTTTTCTGAGGAACCGCCAAAAAGTCCTCCACAGAGGCTGGACCATTCCACAATCCCACCAGCAGGGGATGATTGTTCCTATTCCTTCACATCCTCTCCAACACTTATAGTCTGCTGTTTTTTTAATAGCTGCCATTATGATGGGTGTAAGATGGTATCTTATTGTAGTTTTGATTTTGATTTCACTAATAGCTAGTGATGTTGAGCATTTTTTCATGTGCTTTTTAGCCATTTGTATTTCTTCCTTGGAGAGTGTCTTTTCAGGTCACTTGCCCATTTTTTAAATGGGTTGTTTGGCTTCTTATTTTTGAGGTGTAGGATTTATTTATATATGCAGGATATTAGGCTCCTATCAGATATATGGTTGCCAAATATTTTCTCCCATTGGGTAGGCTGCATTTTTATTTTCTTAATAACATCTTTTGAGGTGCAGAAGGTTTTAATTTTGAGGAGATTCCATTTATCTATTTTTCTCTTGCTGCTCGTGCTTTGGGTTTGAAGTTCATGAAAACATTTCCTATTACAAGGTCCTACAGATGCTTCCCTACATTATCTTCCAAGGTCTTTATGGTTTGGGCTCTTATATTTAGATCTTTGATCCATCTTGGGTTGATTTTTGTATAAGGTGTGAGATGGTATTCCTCTCTCATTCTTTTGGATATAGATATCCAGTTCTCAAAACACCACTTATTAAAGAGGCCATTCCCTGCCAACTGAGTGGGCTTGGTGGCCTTGTCAAATATCAGATGACCGCATATCCAAGGATCTATATCAGAAGTCTCAATTCAGTTTCATTGGTCAGTATGACTACCCTTGGGTCAATACCATGCAGTTTTGAGCACTGTACCTTTGCAGTATGTTTTAAAGTCAGGTAATGTGATACCTCCAACTTCATTTTTCTTTTTCAAGATGTATTTGGCAATTTGGGGCCTCTTACCTTTCTAAATAAAATTTGTAGTTGGTTTTTCCAGTTCTTTTAAAAATACAGTGTTGATTTTAATTGGGATTGCATTAAATCTGTAGATTTGTTTGGGTAGGATAGACATCTTGATGAAGTTTAGTCTTCCTATCCATGAAGAGGGAATATTCTTCCATTTATTTAAGTATTCTTTGATTTCCTTTAACAGTGTTGTGTCGTTTTCTGTATATAAGTCCTTTACATCTTTAGTTAAATTTATTCCTAGGTATTTGAATCTTTTTTAATTACTCTTGTAAATGGCATATTTTTCTTGATTTCCTCCTCAGATTGCTCATTATTGGTGTACAGAAATGCTACTGATTTTTGAACATTAATCTTATAGCCTGAGACATTACTGAACTCTTTTATAAGTTCTATAAGTTTGTTGTAGATTTCTCAGGGCTTTCTACATATAGGATAATGTCTTCTGAAAAAAATGAAATTTTTAATACATCTTTTACAATTTGGATGCCTTTATATCTTCTTCTTGCCTCAGTGCTCGAGCAAGTACTTCTAAGACAATGTTAAATAGGAGAGGTGATAATGAGCATTCTTGTCTTGATCCCGATCTCAGAGGGAAGGCTTTTAGGATTTCACCATTGAAGATGATGTTAGCTTTGGGTTTTTCATATATACCCTTCATCATATTCAGAAAGTTTCCTTCTATTCCTACCTTTTGTAGTGTTTTTATCAGGAAAGAATGCTGTATTTTGTCAAATGCTTTTTCTGCATCTATAGAGATGATCATGTGATTTTTTTCTTTCAATCTGTTTATGTGGTATATTACATTGATTGATTTTCTTATATTGAACCATCCTTGCATACCCGGGATGAAACCCACTTGGTCATGGTGTATAATCCTTTTCATATATTGTTGAATGCACTTAGCAAGTATTTTGTTGAGGATTTTAGCATGTAGGTTCATTAGAGAAATTGGTCTGTAATTTCCCTTTCTTGTGGTATCTTTGGTTTTGGTATTAGCATAATATTGGCACCATAGAATGAGTAAGGCAATATTCCTTCTACTTCTATTTTTTAGAAGAGCTTAAGCAGAATTGGTGTTAGCTCTTTCTGGAATGTTTGGTAGAATTCAGCTTTGAAGCCATCCTGTCCTGGGCTCTTCTTAGTTGGAGGTTTTCAATGACTGAGTCTATCTCTTTACTTGTAATTGGACTGTTGAGTTCATCAATTTCTTCTTTCATCAATGCAGTCTGTGAGTTTCTAGAAATTTGTCCATTTCCTCTAAATTATCTTTCTTGTAAGCATATAATTTTTCAAAGTATCCTCTTATGATACTCTTTATTTTTGTGGGGTCAATACTGATATCCCCTTGCTCATTCCTTATTTTGTGTATTTGCATCTGTTCTCTCTTTTTCTTTGTTAGTCTGGCTAAGGGTTTTTTAATTTTATTGATCTTCTCAAAGAACAAGCTTTTGGTTTTATTTTTTCTAGAGCTTTCTTATTCTCTATTTCATTTAGATCTGCTCTAATATTTGTTATTTCCTTCTTTCTACTTCCTTTACATTTAGTTTGTTTTTGTTTTTCCAATTCCTGCAAGTTCGCAGTTAGATCTTCAATTTTAGCTCTTTCTTCTTTTTTAATATATGTATTTATGGCTATGAACTTCCCCCTCAGACAGCTTTCGCTATATCCCATAGGTTTTGATATGTTGTTTTGCCATTTTCTTTAGTTTCAAGGTAGTTACTGATTTCTTTTGAGATTTCCTCCTTGACCCACTGTTTGAGTGAAGAGTGTGTTGTTTAACTTCCTTATCTTTGTGCCTATTCTTTTTCTCCAGCCCTTAGTGATTTCCAATTTCATTCCATTGTGGTCAGAGAAATTACTTTGTATAATCTCAATCTTTCTAAATTCATTGAGAGTTGTTTTGTGGCCTAGCATCTGGTCTATCTTGGAGTATGATCCAAGTGCACTCGAGAAGAATTTAAATCTTGCCGTAGGTGGGTGTAGTGTTCTGTATATGTCTATTAAGTCCAGGTCAACTAATGTATTGTTCAGTCTTTGTTCTTTGTTAATTCTCTGACTAGATGTTCTGTCTAATGATGATAATGGTGTAGTAAAGTCTCCCACTATCATTGTAGAGGCATTTATTTCTCCACTTAGTTTTTCCAGAGTTTGTCTCATGTATTTTGAGGCATTCTGATTAGGTGCATAAATGTTTATGAATGGTCCTTCTCCTTGAGAGATTACCCGTTTTACTAATATATAGTGTCCATCTTTGTCTCCTACAATAGTTTTGCATTTAAAGTCTATTTTGTCTGATATTGGGATAGCTACTCCTGCCCTTTTTGAGTTATTGATAGCTTGTAAAATTGTTTTCCAGCCATTCACTTTCAACCTCCTTGAATCCCTGGGTTGAGGTGGCTTTCTTGTAGACAGCATATAGATGGATCATATTTTCTTATCCATTCTGCCAATCTGTGTCTCTTGAGTGGTGAATTTAATCCATTAACATTCAGTGTTATTACTCGCAACAAATTTCTTACTTCAGCCATATTTTCTTTGGGTTAATGTATGTAATATGTTGTTTTGTTTCTGTTTCTGTATTTTTAGTTGTTTTTAAACTCTCCTCCAACTCTCTCTCCCTTGTTTTTTCTATTCAACTTCCAGAATTTCCTTTAGTATTTCTTGAAGTGCAGGTTTCTTACTGGCATACTCTCTCAATTTCTCTTTATCTGTTAATATTTTGAACTCTCCATCATTTTTGAATGCCAGTTTTGCTGAATAGAGAATTCATGTCTGGAAGTTTTTGTCTTTTAATACTTTGACTATGTCATACTACTGTCTTCTTGCCTCCATGGTTTCAGATGAGAAATCAGCACTTTATCTTATTGTGCTTCCCTTGTATGTGATGGTTCTCTTTTCTCTTCCTGTCTTGAGTATTTTCTCTTTTTCTTGAGCATTGGAGATTTTTACAAGTATATGTCTTGGAGTTGGCCTGTTTGGATTTATACTGTTTGGGGTGTGCTGTGCTTCCTGGATCTGCACATCTATCTCTCTCAGTAGGATTGGGAAGTTTTCAGCCATTAAATCCTTCAATAGCCCTTCTGTTCCCTTTCCCTTCTCTTCTCCTTCTGGGATGCCCATAATGCATATGTTTGTGCATTTTGTCTTGTCAGTTAAATCCCTGAGTCCCTGCTGGATTTTTTCTATCTTTTTGTCTATCTGTTCTACTATCTCTTTGATTTCAGATGTACTGTCTTCCACATCACTAATTCTTTCTTCTGCCTGTTCACTTCTACTGTTATGTGAATCCAGCGTCTTTTTGGTTTCTTGGATTGTGCCACTGATGACCATCATATCTATTATCTTTTTACGTATGTTTACAATTTCTTCACTATATTTTCCCAGTGTCTTCTTAATATCCTTAATCTCTTCCTTCACTTCATTAAGTTGGTACATGACATTTATTTGGAAAGCTTTGATTACTTGTTCAATATTCTGCATCTCTTCCTGGTATTCAGTTTGCTCATTGAACTGGTCCATGTCTTCCTGATTGTAATTTTTTGTGTGGTTTGTAATTTTTGTTGCCTTCTAGTCATCATTTTATCTTGATGGGTTTATTCAGTTGATTAGCTTCTCTCTCTGCTCTAGAGTTTTATTTAGCTGCTGGTTCTGTGTGTGTGATTTCTCTTTGACACTTTTTCTTCTATTTTATTTCCTTGCTTCTTTCTATGTTCCCTTGAAGGCAAAAGATTAGGGCCAGAGCAATTGAA
>JAQZBX010095917.1:0-11861 GCA_029593785.1 Cabassous unicinctus
GCTGAATTTACTAATCAGTAGCTGAAGTTGGTGCCCAACCGTCTCTTTCTCCCCCATTTTTGGGAAGTGGAGCTTTCAATTCCAGCTGTGAAACAGCTCCCAAGACAGCTGGTGCCTCCAGTGGAGTAAGGGCCCCGGCTTCCGTGGCATGGAGGGCTATACTCACGAATCTTCTCTGCAGATGGGCAGTCTCCTCCTTCCATTCTTTCAAGGTTGTTTCAGGATGCACTTCTGGTCTCCTGCAGCCCCCAAATAAGTGCTCTAGCTAGTTGTGGGTGATCACCAACTGCCCTGTAGCAGGAGCTGATTGTCGGAGCTCTTTACTCTGCCACCATCTTGCTGGTTGTCTTGCTGGTGGTTTTTAACTGAATGGGAGAGAAGGGCCTAGGTGAGGAAATATTTTGGGAGGAAGGTCTCAGAGAAACCCATTCCAAGACCCCCCCATACTGCAAAATCATAACTATGAGTTAGGACCTTTCTCGGTGTGACTTCATCTCAATCCTGACAACCAAGCCAAAAATGAGAGGGCTTTGAGAGCTACTCTTCAGACTGCTAGCTGGTTACCAAAGCTTGTAGGACATTTCCTTGCATTTAGGTGTGCATGTGTGGGTCTTTTGAGCTGATTAATTTAGATGAGATTTTGAATTTTGAATTGCTGCTGTAATAGGTTGAGACTTTGGGGGATGTTGGGATAGGGTGAATATAGGTGGTATGGACATAAACCTTTGTGGGCTACAGGGCATACTGTGGAAGACTGAATGGCTACCAAAAATACCCAAGTCTCAATCCCTGGAATTTGTAAATGCCAATTTATATGGCAAAAGAGACTGCACATGTGATTAAGTTAAGGACCTCAAGATAGGGGAGATTCTACTGGATTATCTGGCTTGACCCTAAAGGCAATCAGTCATAAGTGTCCTTATAAGAGGGAGTCAGGGGGAGATTTGACAAAGAAGAAGAAGACAACTGACCCTTGCGGTGGTTTGGAGTGGTATACCCCATAAAGACATGTTCTTAAACTTAATCCCTTCTTTTGGGTGTGACTCCATTGTAAGTAAGGCCTTTTGATGAGGTTACTTCATCTAAAGTGTGACCCAACCCAATTATGATGGGTCTTAATCCTTATTACTGGAGTCCTTTATAATCAGAATGAAATAGATATATATATAGAGAGAAAGAGAAAGCCACAGGAAGCAAAAAGCTGAAGGTCAATGGAACCCGGAAGAGAAGGGAGAGGCCAGGAGAGGCAGCCATGTGCATTGCTATGTGAAAGAGGTGCCCAGGGCCAAGGATTACTGGCAGCCAGGCCCATGCCATAGTCTTCAGGGAGAAAGCATCATATTAATGATGCCTTGATTTGGACTTTTTCTTAGCCTCAAAACCATGAGCTAGTAAATTCCCATTGTTTAAGCCAATTGATTGTATGGTATTTGCTTGAGTAGCCAAGGAAACTAAAACAACCACTTAAGGCAAGATGTTGGCTTTGAAGATGGAGAAAGGGCCCAGGGGCCAAGGAATACAGTTCTAGAACCTGGAAAAAGCAAGAGAACAGATTCTTCTCTAGAGTTTCCAGATGGACCATGGCCCAGTGAAGCTGATTTCAGACTTCTGTCTTCCAAAACCATGATAAATGTGTATTGTTTTAACCCATCAAATTTGTGTTAACTTGTTATAACAGCAGTAGGAAACTAATACACCATGTACTCACATTTTAGCCAATGGGATGTGAACAGAAGGGGCATATTTTCATGCCTGACATATAAACATTGTCTACATGATCTCCTCAATGCTCTTTTGACTTGATGGAAGAAACCACAGTGACTACAGAAGCCACATATTGAAGATGGCAGAGCTTCCTGAGCCCACAAGTGACTCTGTAGAGAAGAAGAGACCCTACTGATGGGAACTGCTCAACAAGAAAGAAACTTCCATTGTGTTTAAGCTGCTACTCCTTTTTGGGTTGATTGGTACAGTAGCTGTTGTTAGTCCAGCTAGCATGGTACATGGTCTCTTTTACCTTCAAAATTACTGTATTACCAATAGATAGATTTATTCCCTTTGTTCCTGGACAAAGCTAAGCATGGCCCTTTCTGGGTGAAACTTGCAGTGGCTGATCACACCAGGCATGCACTCAGACTTTTGCTTTGTGTTCTTTCTGCCTTTGCTGATACTGCTCCTGAGAAAGCACACAGGGACAACTGATGGTCTCAAACAGCACTATGGTCTCCTATAGCTGCCATTTGTGTGTTTACCACCTGGCATTTCCTATTCCTCTTAGAGTGAAATGGCAGAAAGTCGAATCCCCTCCCTACCCGCCCCCCCCAGAACTTAACTGCCCCATCATTGCCTGAGGCAAGCTTGAGGGACTAGACCTCCTTGGTTGCACTTAGCTTAGTTGCTGAGTGACCATTTTGGGCCAGGAGCTGAGTGTCCAAGATGTCAACTGTGCAAAGAGAAATGCTTTAGCATGTGCCAATAAACTCTGGGGGTTCCTGACAAACCAGCAGTCATGGAACACATCTCCCCATTGACACTAGCTCACCCAAACACTGCGGAGGGCAGTGGTCACTTTTGGCATTCTCCTGGGTTCTAAAAGCTAGTGGAGGTGCTCTGTAATGATGCAGGAGAGCAGCAGCTGAGAGGAACTGGCCTTTGTGCTTCCTAAGGGAGCTCAGTCTCCTCTCAAAATCTTTTCCCAAGTGCCTGCTTGGACATAGCAGTAGCAAGCTGCACCAAATCTTGACTGCTGCCAAGCTTGCTTCATGTTCCCAGCCTGAGACGAGAAGCAGCTACAGGTGTTCACTCAGCACTTGGGAGCCTGTGCTCTGCCTTAGAAAAAAATCAGTGCTGTTGATTTTCATAGCTTCCCCATTGTGTAATCTTGTCTGTTCAAGCCCTCCTTCAGGGTAGTTTGATTTTTATCAAACATACTAGGAGATATTTTATTTTATTTTATTTTTCTTTGAGAACAGTGGTTGAACCTTATTGAGACCACTGTAGGGTTTTCTTTTTTGTCTCTCTCTTAAAGAAAAATTATGTAATAGTCATTATTTTCTCTTGGTTGACATTTTGGCTGGATCAAGCAACACAATGCTGGAGGTTAGTGGTTTAGTTGTGTTTTCATAAACAGCTTATGTAAATTGTCAAAATGTTTTGCAAATAGTTATTATTTCTGTGCTCTCATTATGGTTATTCACTACTCTTTCCATAGATTGAGGAAGCTGCAACTAGTGAGATGTCAAATGATTGGAATTTTTACATACCAATCTTGACTGACCAATGTTGAAGAAAAAGAAGCACTGTGTGTGTTCAAACAGGTGGGAGGCCTGCTCCTTAAAGTGAGAGATGGCAGTGCAGATTCCACAGTGTAAAGGAATTGCTTTCAGAATCGGAAGGAGGAGAAAGAGATCATGCATCTCATTACCACATGCTGGTCATCACTTATGGATACCATTAATGCAAGTTTGAATTGGTTATAAGCAAGCAAATGAGGAAAGAGTTGAAGGTAATGGAAGAAGCTAGTAGTAGATGAAATCTTGGCTTTGAGAGGTGCTAAGGAATCTTCCTCCTTACAGTAGGACGTCTTTCATCTCTCTGGGGAGCTTTTGTGATTTTGATTACAATAATAGCTGATGATTAGCTAGAGGAACAAAGGCCGGGTCAGAATGCATCCTGCACTTAAGAATTATGATGCAATCAATTTGTATTATCAGATATTAAATTTTGCTGGAAAATTTCAAGATAAAAGCCTCAATTTCCTGGCACTACAACATCTGTGCCCAGTGCTTCTCACTGAAGAGGCATACACATGTCGCATATCAGACACCAACAAGAGGGAGGCATTTGTTTTTGGCTTTGCTATGTAACTTGAACTGACAGCTGATCCTGCCTGTCCAGAGTCACTCACCCACCATTGGAGCTAGGCTCAGTTAAAATCATAAAAGTAGCTCAGCAATCTATAGTTTGCTCTCTTGTGCATCCCATCCCCACAAATAGCCTTAATTCCATAAATACAGGAATGGTGTCCACTCAAATTTTTGGCAGTGGGGGAAGAACTTTAGCAGGTGTTTGCACGCTTCTTCTTAAAGGGCAAGATAGTAAATATTTTAAGCTTTGCAGATAATTTTTCTCCAAGGTTATATTGTCTACAACATACAGAAGGAGGACAACTCCTGCTGAGGGTGGAGCAGAGAAAAGAGAGGAGCCTCGAACAGCCTGGAGCTTCATACATTTTCATTAAAGCCAGAAGGAAATATACTCCTAGTGTTTTTAAGCCATTAGTATTGTTTTAGGGTTTTAGGGCACTTGCTGCCTAACTTATTTCTTAGTAATACAGTCACTTAAATTGTTACTTATTCTACTAGTGTATAAAACTGATCCTAGCTCTATCCTACTCTGTTTTCTCTTTGGCTCAGGATGGAGAAGAAATGCAAAAATATTATAGCATTTCCCAGCAGAAGGTAGAGACTAGGACTAGATATGGCATTAGCACATTAACAGTTGGATTGGTGCTCCTGTATAAATCACATAAGGCTGGAATTTACATGGCCCTAAACCCAGCTCCACCACCATGTTAATTGCTTGTACTCAATGTGCTTTGTATCAGTCAGGGATCTTGGTTGCAATAAACTAAAAAATGAAAAAAAAAGCAAATATGTGATGTTTAATTGCACGTGTCAACTTAAGGCTAGGAAATGATCTCTAATTGTATGGTCAAGTAAGCTCTGGCCTGATTGTTACTGAGAGGGTGTTTTGCAGATAGATTTTTATGCATGATCAGCTGAGTGCATCTACAGCTGATTGCATCTACAATCAACAAAGGAGATGCTCTCTTCAATGTAAGGAGTCTCCTTATCCAATCAGTTGGAGGTCTTAAAAACAGAACTGAGGATTTCAGAAGTCAGAAAGAAGAATTTTAATCTCTGTGTCCACCAGCCAGCTTCTTCTGGGGAATTCAACATCCCCTTCACTGAGTAATTTGTGACCTGCGCTATGGAATTTGGACTTGCCAATTGCCACAGTTGTGTGAGCCAATTCCATTAAAAAATCTCTTAATATTTCCATGTATGTAACTTGGTTCTGTTTCTTTGGAGAATCCTGACTATATAAACAAAAACAAAACTTCTGGCTGATTTAAGCCAGTAAGTATTTTATTGAGAAGACAAAAGAGTAGCTTTCAGGACAACCAGGAAGGCCATAGAAGAAGGCTTGTAAAATGCTCAGACTGGAAGCAACTAGGACCAGGCTGTGCCATGTGACAGAACCTGCCAGGAGAGACCACCACTGAATGACCAGAACCGAACGAGTCTGCCACTGCCTCAACATTGAGCCTGGAGTTCCTGAAAATGTTGCTGCCACCAGAATGGAATCTCCTGCTTCTTTACACCTCAAACCCTCAATTCGGAATTTGGGACAAAAAAATTTCTGATTGGTGTAGCCTAGGTCTCGTGCCCATGCCTGAGCTGCAAAAAAGGCTGAGCATGTGAAGGCTTGTGGTTGTCAGCATCTAGAGTGAGAAGCAAGCTCTGCCTCCCACAGAGACTCATAAACTGTGGAATGCCCCGTTTTTAAGGGGATTTCAGATGCCCAGCAGTGAAATAGAGAGTAAGAGAGAGAGAGATAGAGAGAGAGAGAGAGAGAGGAACTGTCTGCAACAGGACTCCATTTCTTCTCCCACAAAATTATCAGGTTGAATTAAATGATCTCTGAAGTTGCTTAGATTTTCAAATGTTCTGATTTTGGAGCAGTAATACCTAGATGTGTTGTTATGCATATTATGAATATGTTTCCTGTTGTCTAAAAAATAAGAGAAGAAGGAGCACATAGAACATCTGCTTTTTGAGCTACTTGGACTTGGCTAAGGGTGTTGATAGCAAATAAGTTTCAGCTTGCGTGATAACTCCTATTGATATTCTGTGGCTTCCAAAACTGCTATGTTAAAAATAGTCCAGAGAATGAATCTATATTCATCAGGAAAGAAAGTTGGAGTCAATTAGTAAGGCATTCTACACAAAGGCAGGCATGGGTGACCTATTTACCAAACCTAGACAAAACCCAAATATATTAGTGGCCAGAGCCTCACCTTTGAAAAAATGCCCTTCTTCAGTAATGAGGGGGTTATGAATGGGGATCAGTGACTTTGGAGAGCTTCAGGTGGTGGTTGAAAGCAGCCAGGCCTATGTTCAGCTGGGACAGAGAGTCAGGGCTGGGCCAGATCAAAGACGGCACAGTTCTGTAGCCAGCACAGTCACAACGGACTTCCAGGTCTTCAGCCACCACTGTAGACACTTGTCCAGACACCATTCCAGTGACTTTACCAGAAACATTTTAGAAGACCTGAGTGCAATGGTCCAGGTCAGCTTTGCTTGATTTGGGGGAAGGGGTTCTGTCCCCTGACGTATAAGCACTAAGGTGATGCTTCTCCAAAATGGATTTCAGAACAAATGTGACTGTCCTGGGATAGCGAAATGCTGAAGAAGCAGATCCATGGAAAGGACTGAAAGTATTGCTTCAGAAAAATTTGGGAACTTTCCATGAAAATTCTTTCCTGATGATGGATTCCATGTTTCTTTCCAATTCATCTGTCTCACTCACTTATGTATCAGCCCCTCTGGGCTAGGCTAGCTTGGTTCTCGAGATTGGTAGGCACATCAACATTAAAGAGGATAGCTACCGTCCCATGACTTGGCATCCAGATCATTCATTAGTATGCGTCAAAATCCCCATTACACATGTGAAAGTGTCCTATGGCATTTGCTTGCAGTTGGAAAGGGAGACTCTGGGCCCAAAGGAAAAGGAGGCCTCAACCATTTGCAATCCTCCCCTGATATGGCTGCCTACTAATCAAATGTGAGTCTTACATAGAAAGTATTGAGCTATTAATAGAGATTCAAAATATTTACCATTAAATAGAGTCTGGTTGTAAATAAATCATGAGGAAATTAGGGAAATGAACTGTGAAGTTCTGAAAACAGTTGGGAAGAGGTAGCTCTTTAGGAAGCTAGATTTCCAACTTTTTTTGATCCAGAAATTAGTCTTTTAAAAAGACTTTTATTATAAAGCATTTCAGACTTGTCACAAAATATTGAGAACATGATAAACAATTGTTTATCAACTACCCAAGAAATAAAAGGTAGGTTCCAATATATCTGTAACTAAAGCAACACATAGGAGGCTTCAAGAAGTCATTTTCATTTCTAATCTGTTTATATAACCTAGAAACTGTATACGCAGATGTTGGTGCAAGTATTGGCACCATGTAGGAGTCTCTCTCTCATTGTATAGTCTGCTCTCTTCATGGGCTCTCAGTGACTTCTGGTTGTTTCCAAAAGTCACATCATCCCTCAGAAGATGACAATTTTCCTCTGTAAAGGGCTGCCGAAGGGAGTACATTACATTCCCTGGAGGCCATTTCTATGATGAGGTACCAAAGAGAGTTTGATCAAAAGCAATATCATTGGAATCAGTGTATAAATTCCCAAAGGGGTAACTTTGAAAGGAATTCAGTCACTTGACTGTGTAAATTCTTCAATGGCCAGAAACACCCATTACATAATTTTATAGTCAAGGTTATCTTCAAAAGTCTTCATGGAAGGAGTTTCCATAAACTTTCACAGTGAGGTTTGCATCTCTTCCTACTGTGTAGTTTCTTTTTATGGCAACCCTAAACCTCTTCTCTTACAATTCAGCAGACTATATTCTTTTAACCCGAATCATGAAAACAATTGTTACTATCTGAGGTGGGTACTATTACTTGCTGCTGTTAACAGCTTAGTAACGTCAGGTTTAATGGGATCAAGTGCTTTACCCAAGGTCACACAGCCCTCTCAGCGGAGAGCTGAGATGAAAACTACCCATATTTTGAAACATTTAACCATTGCTCTTCAGAGTCTCACTAGAGAAAATGACTTCTTAGCCATAAGAGCTCTTTTTCCTTGGAGATGGAAATGGACATAGACTTCCCCAACACATAAAGAGAACTTATCTTGGGATGGGTTGCTTTACCTTGAGTTTCCTTAGGTCTTGCAAGCTCAATAAAAGTGAGTGGCCTAGGGTGGAGCTATAGGGAGGACATGTGTCCCACATCCTTAGAGTGCTGCCTTCTCAAAATGAGGTTTCCTTAGTGAATCTTAACTCCATTTCCTTGGAAGTATATGGATTTGGCTCCTTTGCAATGGTTGCTAGGTGACTCACTGCATTTGCCAGGCAGAATTATAACTGTAAGGCCGAACATAAGAAGGAGGCAAAAAAATAGTCCTCTCCTTAATACTCGCATTGAGCCCAATTTCAGCACATCCCTGGGTCCTTGGGAGACACTGTATCACAATAATTTATGTCCCCACCATCCAAGAGAAAAGAGAAATTACTCCACTTTAAATCTTGGGATCATAGCAGTGTTATACATTCAGGTCCTGGGGTTTCTGCCATGCATATTTAGAATCAGCCATGAGGAGTACAAAGGTACATTAATCAATTGCTGAGAAAAATCTCAAGAGACAAACTATACAAAAGTGAATAACTGACAGTGTCTTAGTTCATTGCTAATTCCACACAAATGTATTCACCAGAAGTGTCAACTTCTAACTTCTACTCCTTACCAACTATCAAAACAGTCCCTTGCTTTTTGGAAAATGTACTCGTCCAAGCTCAACTCCCCAGTCCCACCCATCCCCACCCATTTCAGGTAAAACCTAGCTTTTCCAAAAATCACTTGGAGACTTCTCTGATTTAACAACTTAACAATTTATTCAAATCTCTCTCCTTTCTGAGTTATTTTAGTTTGGTTTCATTTCCTAATAGCCCAACCCCCAACAAAAATGTTCATTAACCTTCCACTGGACAGCTGATGTGTTCCTTCTACCTCAGTTGAAGAAGTATGAAATATTCACCACAATTTTCCACTGGCCTGTAGTATTATATTCAAGATTGGCCAGAGCTGAATTTTAGGCAAAGTGCACTTTCTTGATCTTGACATTGGCCTTGGCCAGGTGGCTTTCATTGGCTGTAGCATTTTCCTATTGTGGCTGTAACAAATCACCTTAGAGTTATCAGTTTACAACAACACTCCCGTGAAGATGGAGGCTGAGATGGGAGTGATGCGTCTACAAGCCAAGAAACACAAAGGATTGCCAGCAATCACCAGAAACATGCTTGTCATAGTTGCCAGAAGGAACCAACTCTGGCAACACCTTCATTTCAGACTTCTAGCCTCCAGAACTGTGATAGAAAACATTTATGCTGTTTTAAGCCACCCAGTTTGTGGTACTTTGTTATGGTAGCCCTAGGGGTTCTATATAGGTCTGGCCTTTTCTCTAGACTGCCTGCATTTTTTTCCTCATGCTATCCATGTGGCCTCTTCCAGCAATTGTGGGCTGAGTTTCTTTCATGCTTCAAATCTCTCCAAGTTCTCCATCTCTGCATCTCTCTCACTCCAGCTGCAGAGTGCCCTACTTTTAAGGGCTCACATGATTAGATTTGGGCCACCCATATAATTCTGTATAATCTCCCAATTTTAAGAATCATAATCTTATGTCTGCAAAGCTCTTTTTGCCACAAAATGTAACCTATTCACAGATTCTAGGGATTCAGGTAGGAGTCTTTGGTCACCATTCTCTCTACTACATTGGCCAATGGGATACATTAGCAATGGGATGCAAGCAGAGGCTTGAAATGTGCATTCAAGGATGGTTTGACCTCTTACTCTTCCACCATCACCATGAGATTAACTCCCCAGGTAGCTTTTGGCCCTTCTGTCTGGGCCTATATCAGTCTGCCAAAGGGGTGCCAATGCAAAGTAGCAGAAATCTGTTGGCTTTTATAAAGGGTATTTATTTGGGGGTAAAAGTTTACAGTTACAAGGCCCAAAAGAGTGCAACTCAAGGTTGCTTTCTCTCCAAAGTCATTTGCCATGTGTTGAAACAAGATGGTCACTGATCTCTGCCTGGCCTTCCTCTTCCTCTTGAGGCTCCATGGGCCCAGCTCCTTCTCAATCTCAGCTGTAGGCTGGCATAGGGCTTGTCTCTCAAGGCTTCCTATATCAGTCTCTGGCATAAGGTTCATTTCTTTCCCAGCCTTCTCAGCAGCTCAGCTGCTCTGTTCTCTTCAGCTGCAAACTATCAGGCAAATGGCTTATCTCTCCCTGGGGTCGCAGGATCAAAAATGACAAAGTTCTTTCCTCTCCCGTGTGTCTTCCAGAGCAGGGGTTCTTAGCCAGGGGTCCAAAAACCACAGACCCCCAGGGGTCCATGGAAAGATTTTAGGGGTTCCATGAGCTTGAATTGAAAAAAATCAACTCTTTGTCTTTATTTTCTTTGACGTCCAATGTTGACTGATATAAAGCTATCTGCTACCTCATTCTGAGAAGGGATCCGTGGTTTTCATCTGACTGGCAAAGGGGTCCATGGAACAAAAAAAGGTTATGAACCCCTGTTCTAGAGTGAGTGTCCATTTATATCAGCCCACCAAGGGGGTGGGACTCAACCTGAGTCATGCCTTACTAAATTGATTTTATCAAGTAAATTTAAATACTTTAAATTTAATACAATCAAATGGAATCACACCCAAAGGAATATATTAGTTTACAAACATAATCTTTTTCATTTTGGATTGCATAAATAATCTCAAACTGCCACAGGTCCCCAGAATGAACACACTTAGAAGAGCCCTGAGTCCAGAATAGCGAAGATCCAAGTTCAGCCCAACCAGGCTCTTGAAGCAGAGCCACCCAGTTGAGTCCAGTTTAGATCAGTCATCTGAAGTAAGTTCACATGCAGATGCAATAACTTGAAAAAAAAAATGCTTATTATTGTATGCAACTGAGTTTGTGCGAGGTTTGTTCGGGCAGAATGGTTATGGTAATTGCTGACTGACTGTTATATAGCAATTGACCTTAAAAAGTAAAACAAATCATTTCTTTCCTATTTTCCTTTCTACATCCAATCTAAATTTCATTTCAACATTGGTTCCAATCCTAACTCATTTTAGAATCTGAGCTTTGTTACTGTAAAAAGGGCTCTGGCCAAGGACAGAAAACAGGAGCTGGAAGTCTACTTTGGAAGCATGTGATCTTGGCGGAGTCATTTGCTCTCTCTGAATGTTGAGTTCTTCGTCTATAAAATCAAGATAATAAACCAACCTCAGAATTGTTGCAGGAAATAAATAACATAGAGAATTCATTCATTCAACTGTTCTTTGGTCTACTTAAGAAACTAATACTTATTGAGTTCCTACTATGAGCCAGACAATAGGTTAAGAACCAAGGAACCAAAGATAATTAAGACAAATTTCTTATCTTTATGACGTCTACATTCTAGGAGGAAAAGCATTTTGTAAATGTTAAAGCAGTCTAAAAATCCAAAGCATTATTGTTATATTTCTTATTATTATTTTTCTTATTATTCTTATTCCTTCCTCCCAGGCATAAACTAACTTTTCATACTTCCTGTTCTATTTTCTTCTAATTTGTCAATTGACCATTGGCTTATTATAAAAATTAATGTTTCTAAAATCCCACCTTCACGTTCTTTACCTGAAATAAAAGGTAGTTGTATTTGGTGCATTTGGGAGGAAGCATTTCACTTCAGGGCAGCCCCATTCACTAAGCTCTATCGGAAAGCCTAGGAGCTTCTCAGTTGAAAAAGATGAACCTTTCTTAGATCTAGTTTGGAAATACTTTTATTTATTTTCTTTAATCAAAAAATGCACCTCAGAGTATATATGCCTGAAATCCAGCAACAACAAATCAGTTACATGCAATTCCAAATGAAAGATTATAAAGAAAATCATCTAATTGCATTGGTTGCTATAGTCCTCCAAAGCTGTATCTAACTATTCCTCTCCTCAGGATGGGAGCATTTCTTTAA